>JAJMIX010000017.1:0-254643 GCA_030563465.1 Yamadazyma diddensiae
GAGTACTACGACATCCTAATGACAAAGGTGCGCTATTCATCCTGAAAACACTGTAGATCTCTCTTGTTGTATTTCTTGAACTTCCCACCCCCTGTGCGTTATAGTTAGACGAGATATATTTGGAACCAGGGTTAAGTGCCTAGTTATTTACAATGATTTACATAGTACAAAGTTAAAATCGCTTTCCACCTCTTTAGTTTGCTAGATTATGATAAATGGTCCACTAAGCAAATTTACTGTAAAAATGTGCTTCTACTCTGTTGTGGACCATACAATACATTGCCGAGGTAGAACAGTCCGAGCCATTTAGATCTCCATAAAACCGAGCTAAAGTAACGACTCTTATCTACTGTACATGAAGATCGGCAACAATAGACCAGTGCGGACCATATATTATTTTTTGATGATATGCAGGTTATCATGTCATATGTTAAAGTTACCGTTTAACTAATGTTAAACTCAAGTACCACATTTAATAGTTGATCCTGTCTCCACTTTCTTAAAACGTGTGTAGTAAAGTAAGATATTTATCCTCGGGACTAATTTTGATTGCCAGGATTTACCTCCCCAGTTTTGTGTAATATCTTGACGCTCTGCGGCATCCCTTAAAAATGCTGGTAATTTAACACTAAAACGTGATTCTAATGTAAATCCTTCTATGTATAAAGCGTGATATCACAGGCACGATTTTCGTTTCCTGTATTTTTATTTGGGGAGTTATTTCGGGGTTAAGCAAGGGTCAATTGAAGCTATTGTTAAAGTCGAAGATGTTCAATAAATTAACATTTACAAGTTTAACCTCGGTACTATGAAACTAATGGATCGTATGTACTACTCGTATCGGCTGTAAATTGGCTTTCAAGCCTCCTTAATAGGTGAACCTTGTTTAACTGCCGATATGACCCGACTAAACCCTATAACCTCTCGCACGGCTTAAACAGTTTGGCTGCAACAGTTATATACAGGATGCAAATGGGATAAATATTTACAAGTATTGTATGTTGGGATGTTCAATTGAGTTATTGGACTATACAGGCATATTCTGTACATGGAGTTTCCCCGACTGATTTGTCTCCTGCTTCGAAGTACAAGGCTTTGCTCCCGCTTTAAAATGCAAGGCTGAGTACATGAGACAGTTCAACTAAGTGCAGTACAGGGGATCAGCAATTTTCTTGCTAAACCGTAATCTTGCAGACTACTCCTCCTTTACTAAACACTAATACTTGCCGAGTTTCAGAATTCTAGCTCCAGAATTCCAGCTCCAGTATTTGACTTGGCTAGAAACTCTTGTTCAGATTCCCTTGACAAATCGAGGCACGCACGTAAATGTACAATAGTGATCGACACAGATAAAGATCAGCAGCAGAACAGCAGACCCAGTGGGTTTCAACCATAATACCCTTGAAGTTTATTTCTCCTGTTCTTACCGCCAAATTCAATGCCATTAATCCCAGCCTGAAACAGTCTACACCAACGGTGGCCCACATCAAACGGTGCACGGTGCACACACGACCGCATGCCATTGTCGCGAAGCGGATTTTTCAATGTCAAGCAGCACCTAACCATCAAGTCAATGGGTACCAAAATTGAAATCACCAATAGAATAAGGCTTATAATAGCTGGGGTGATACTCACATTTATATTTTTGGTTAAAATCTTAGTTGTTGATAAAACTGGACTTTATGCACCAAATTTTTCCGATTTTGAAGACTCAGTTTCATATTTTGATTTGAAACATTATGAAGGTAGTTTTGATGGTTGGCAAAATAATGAACGAGTACTATTTTGTGTACCATTAAGAGATGCATCAGCTCATTTACCAATGTTTTTCAATCATATGAAGAATTTATCTTACCCCCATAATTTAATTGATTTAGCATTTTTAGTTAGTGATTCAAGTGATAATACAATGGGTGATTTAAAAAAGCATTTAAATTTGATTCAAAATGATCCAAATCCTAATATGAGATTTGGTGAAATCGAAATTTTTGAGAAGGACTTTGGTCAGATCATTGGTCAATCTTTCAGTGATAGACATGGATTTGCAGCTCAAGGGCCAAGAAGAAAATTAATGGCTAGAGCCAGAAATTGGTTATGGACTGTGGCTATCAAACCTTATCATTCTCATGTTTATTGGAGAGATGCTGATGTTGAGACGGTCCCTGCCACGGTTTTAGAAGATTTAATGCATCACGATAAAGATGTTATAGTGCCAAATGTTTGGAGACCTTTACCAGATTGGTTAGGTAATCAGCAGCCATATGATTTGAACTCGTGGCAAGAATCTGATGGGGGGTTACTGTTGGCCGAAACTTTGGATGAAGATGCATGTATTGTTGAAGGTTATGTTGAATATCAAACTTGGAGACCTCATTTAGCTTATTTGAGAGATCCATATGGAGATCCTGAGGTTGAAATGGAATTAGATGGAATCGGGGGTGTTTCAATTTTAACCAAGGCTAAAGTATTTAGAACTGGGTCTCATTTCCCGGCTTTTTCGTTTGAAAAGCATGCTGAGACCGAAGCATTTGGGAAATTATCGAAAAGAATGGGATATAATGTTTACGGGTTACCTCATTATGTGATATGGCATATCTACGAACCATCTTCAGACGATTTGAAACATATGGAATGGATGGCATTAGAAGAAGTTAGACAAAAGGAAGAAGCTAAGATTAAAGCCGTTTATGATAAAGTTTGGGATAAAGCATTTGAAGACGTTCAAGGTAATTGGAAGAAAGAAAGAAACGGATTTATGAAGAATACAGATTTATCAAGATTTAGACAAGTTTATGTAGATTGGTCAGGAGCTGAAGATTTGAATCTCGATAATGATGTGAGAGATGATAAACAGTTGGCTGATTTTGATCCGATGTAGTAGATGTACTAATAGAATATATTGACATTAGAAATTGAAATGTATCTAATGGAAGTAGATGAAGAGGCTGTATCGATTCTTGAAGGAACTGAGTTCAAGTGAAACTACGAGTTTGATGTTTAATATTGACTCTGTAAAGACGTGAGCATATATATCTACTTGATGTCATGATAACTTGTAATTCTGTCCCCAATAAACATATAAGTAAATAGAATACTCTTTCTCTAATGAATGCCGAGAATACGTTTACAAAATGCACATCTTATTGGTTCCTACTGCCCTACAATAACAACAATAGAATATATTGAACTAAAAAGTACTATGTAAACTCATGGAGTAAACTCTTCATCCTTGTAAATATAAAATTGCATGAAAATGACACTATCTTCAAAAATGGTACCAAGGGATCCCAATAACCAACTCATGTTTAACACAATATAATTCCAGTCATTTCTATAACATAAAATTTGTGCTGCATAAGTTAAATTACCCAAAGTTGAAAATAAAAAGAATAAAAGACTCAAGCCATGAACCGATTTTCTTTTATGATTTTGAATGATTTGAGGAATTCTAGCACCTAAATATAATAATGCTGAACAATAACCAACAATTTGTGGTCCCATTTTAATTTCAGTGTCTGCCCCATCGGAGTTATCTGGTGTTCCATTATCTGATACAAAGTATCCCAAAGTACCACATCCAATGACGAATAAAATTGGCAACACAAATTTGATGAAAACCCCATGATATTTAGGTTCCAATGCAATATCAGTTAAAACACTTGAAGGTCTTCTGTTCTCAACTAATGGAGTTTCCTCGTCATTAACTGGTTTAACAGGTTTAGTTTTTTGAAGATGGGTATAGTAAAAATAAGAGAAAATCATCAAGAAATCAGTAACACAGAACCATACGGCCAAGAAGATGACTTGAGGTAATAAACCAGCCCAAATAGCACCAATTAAATTAAATAAATCTCCAAGGAACCAAATGAGGATGAACCCGATTGCAATCCCATCAGCGGATTTTAATCTCCATTGTTCGATTAATTGAGGCATTAATAACACGATCCAGCATGCGAGTGAGGTAGACCCCATAATACCAGCAATGGAGCCTCTTAAAGGACTTGCAGGTCCATTTGAAGTAATTTTGATAAATTCTTCAACTATCATTGCAGAAGAGGAAAATATTTTTAGCCGCGATGTGAGCCGTGCGGCAGCCTAACACTTATTGGCTTAGAGATGGCAGGCCCAGAGATGGAAATTACTGGTGTCGGGGGCTTTTTATAGTAAAATGTATAATTGGTGTATAGGGAGTTTGGAATTTAAGTCCGCTATCACTGTTAGTTGTATACATATTGAATTTCCGAGTGGGTGTCTGGGCCCTCTGATAGCATCGACTGAGAAGTTGCAGCCATTCAAGATATCGCCAGTATAAGTAGAAGTCTGTCACTAATCGCCATAGAAAGATCAGTAATAGTCACATAGTTTGTATAGTGTTATTTCATTGGGATTGTCCATCATAGGGCAGTATTGGGTCCTCAAACTCGTTTCGCTCTCCCAACTCTAACCAGCTCTTGCCCATCTTCGCACCAGCTCTTGCCCACCTTCGCACCAGCTCAGTCCTTCTTCGCACCACTATCATGAAGAGGATAAACGCAAAACACATAAAACACAGTGCCAATATTAATATTCCTACCGTGGTAGAAAGGGAAACCACCTTCCTTGTCAAATCATCAACTCCCTTCGTATCAGCCCTTAAAAGAATCCACAAAATGCTAGATAAATTCAACAAGTCCATCACCAGTAACCGAAAATTTCAAGGTGGTGAGTATAAGAAAGTCAAGTACATAACAGTTAAAGGAATGGGTAAAACCATAGAAACTACTCTAGGGTTGGCCAATAAGTTTCAAAACGAGTTTAATTACAAGGTAGATGTTTTAACCGGAACAGTTGAAGTTTTAGATGAATTTATACCCCACGAATCCAATGACATTGAGTCCGATGAGCCAATTTTTCAAAAGAGAAATGTTAGTTATATTGAATTACGTATATGGTTGAAACGAGAATGAATAATGGATCATATTTTTTCAAGGCATTTCTGCTTTATATGAATCAAATCAAGTATATGTCTCTCAATTTTAGCACTTTTTTGCGTCTTTTTATTTAATTGTTGCAATGGGATAATCTTATCGTAGTCTACCTCAAAGAAAATCTCTGCTTTCTTAACAAGTTCAAGACATTTGTCATAATCTCTGTCGTAGTATGCTTTTTCACAAGCGTTTAACACCATTACTCTGTCAGGTTTTTTGGTGTTATCTAGATTGTCTGGTAGTTGATAAAGCCATTCATCGGTGTTAATGGTGGGACCTTGCGATTGAAATATATGCTTTTGAATTTCATATTCTTCTTCTGTTTGCGGTTTTCTGACTTTCTTCTTCTTCTTATCGGTGTTGGCTATCGTTGGCTCGGTAACAGTAGCTGAGCTTTGTAAAGGCTCCAGTGACGAATTTTCAGTGGTCTGCATCTTTAGGTTGTAAGGTTCTCGCGATGGGAATTTCTCACTTTTGATATGACTATTCCAATTGAAATATCAACCAAAGAACAAGTAGAACATGTTCTTCAGACTTATGATAACTTTCTTTTTGACTGTGATGGTGTAATTTGGCTTGATGAAACTCTTATTCCTGGAGTTTTGGATACAATTAAATTGCTTGAATCTAAAGGCAAGAAGTTCGCTTTTATCACCAATAATTCCTCCAAATCAAGAAATGAATATGTTGCTAAATTTGAAAGATTGGGATTCAAGGGGGTATCCAAAGATGCTATATATCCTACATGTTATGCTGCTGCTTTACAAATCAAGGAAGAATTGAAAATTCCAGTGGGTGCAAAAATATGGGTCTTGGGAGATAACGGAATCGAGGAAGAATTAAGGGAACAAGGATATATACCAATTGGAGGTTCAGATCCTAGATTAGATGAAGAATTCTCCTTTGATCATCCTCTTCTCAAGATTGACCCTGATGTCAAAGCTGTGGTGGTTGGAAGTACAAAAAAATTCAATTATCTCAGAATTGCTGTCACTTTACAATATCTTTTACACAACAATAAACTGCTTCCATTCATTGGAACAAATATAGATAGATCATATCCGGCACAAGATGGTCTTATCTTACCCGCTGGTGGAAGTGTGGTTAATTTCATGGAATATACTGCTCATAGAGATTTCATTAACGTGGGTAAACCTAGTCCGATTTTCTTAGATACAGTAGTTAAACATCAAGCATTTGATAAGAAGACAACAGTGATGGTGGGTGATACATTGTATACTGATATCAAATTTGGTAACGATGGGGGTCTCGCAGATGGTAAAGGTTCGATTTTGGTGTTAACTGGGGGTACAAAGGCTGTTGACTTACTTCCGTTACCTAAAGATGAATCTACTATACCAACATACATTATTAGATCATTGGGGGATATTTATGAGTTAGAGAAATAGATTTAATATATAGACGATTCAATTGCGGTTCTCTGATGCCTTGTGGTTTTGCTGGTGTTATGGATTTTGTAATTGTTTTAAGTATTGGAATTGAAATGGTCTTAAAGCTTTGGTAAGTACAGAATACCAATCCCAGCTTAGGAAATCCATGGCTACGTCTACCAGTCAATACAAGTGAGATTTACATATTTTGCAACCGTCGCAAATATTACATTTTATGCGCCAAGGGGGATCGAACCGGGGACCGAGCTTTTACTATTAGAAGAGATCGTGATATTTACATTTAATTAAAGTAACAGTCAGTATTGATCCGTAAATCTCTCGCTTCACATCCTAGTGACTACAACCAATCGTCAACACTTCAAACGAGTAATACTGTTCAGCCAAATATACACTCAATTTCACTGCAACTTCTCACAAATACCCCCTCCAGTGCCATCTCTCAATTTACTTCCAGGTCTGCAGCTGCTCGCACCAGGTCTCGCGGCACCGCTCCACCTGTCACTATTCCTTACCTCCCACGAATGCGAACTTTATCATGAACTTCACAGGTCAAACTCGTAAAAGAGTAGTAAATCTTGGTGATAGACCTTCCGGTCTCAATCGAAATTATCTCCAGCAAACAAAACAACAACGTCTTCAACGTGAAGAACAAAGAAAAAAGGAAAAAGCCCTTGCCACCCTTCAAACTTACGTAAATCGGTACTTATCAAACAGACGCACCGCTACCGACTGTTATAAAACGTGGAGATCTAAATCCATATCAACCCAGGATGAATTTAACGAATGGATTGTCGAATTCAAATACGTAAGTGTGTGGCATTTATGTCATGAGAAACTGCTAATTCCTAAAGCTTTGAACCAGATCACAAAAGAGGCTGAAAAATGGCACTTTCCTAAGCTAGTGAGTCAGGTCGCCATTGAGGGTTTATTACGCCTTGTTGGTGTGCTTCAACGAGAGTTTCCAGTTGACAAGGTAATCCGGTGTATTGATTCGGTACTTGAAAGATCTGATCTAGGGTCTTATCCTGGTTTCATCGATATAATGAGTCCCCTAGAGGGCGTGAGTGAGTTTGTGACAAAGTCGATTATTACTGTCAATAGCCACGATTCATACGCTTCTTTTCTTAAATTCCTTGCTGAATTAGATGGCATAAGACCTCAGTATTATCCTGTCGTTCGGGAAGTGCTATTGAATGAGCAAGTACTACAAGTTATAGTTCAGTTGACAGATAAGGAGAAGATCAACTTATTGATCGGATTTTTGAGCTGCCATGGTACGAAAAAATGGAATGACGAAGACGTATTTTGTGTGGCCAATATCGTTTTCTCTGTATCATCCACGGTCCAATTATACGAAGAAGATTCGATGTTTGAAGAAGATTTGGAATCTAGAGTAGTTGAAGTCAATCAAGAGGATTTCGACACGTTGAAAACGATCTACTCCAATCCTTTCATACAGAAAGTCATTGACCATTTCGAATCAGGCCAATACACAAAGCTGTCTATCAGTATCATTTGCAGTCTTTTATTCATGATCCCTTCACAGAAGAATAGGCTTTGTATGTTATTGACTATTACAAAAGATTCATACCAGTGGTTTTACAAAAGATTGTATGAAAGTCCTATATACCAGAGAATTGAATCACTACTGAAATCAGACAAAGATTTTCTTACATCTTCGGAGATTGTAAAGTTGTACGAAAATTCAAATAAAACAGAAATAGATTATTTCTGGAGAGTACTACTCGCTTTCGAAGAATTGTATTCTTACTGGTTGATTGTGTCTAATGATGCTGAGAGTTTTGAGCATGGTAAATTGAATGTTGAAGAAGTCTGTAAATTTCTTGTATTCGCCAAGCACTTATGTTTAACTTTGTTGTTCAACTATTCAAATCCTGGCAGAATATATCGTGATTTTGACAGATTGAAACTGACTTCGTTATCTTTGTTGAACCATTTGTATTTGAAGAATTTAAGATTGAACTTTCTACCATCAGATTTTTGGAAGGTCAAAAATATCTCATTTAATATCAGCACGTTAGTCAAATCATTGGATGAAGTATCGGATGATTCTGATATTGAGGAAAAGCAAGATAATAAAGTTTTAACCGAAACTGACGCAAAGTTAGAAATATTAAAGAAGGTTCCGTTTTTCATAGAATTCAATGATAGAGTTGAAATATTTCAAAAGATCATTCAACTAGATAGAACAAAGATCAATGGTCAAAACCCAGACTTCATGTTTGGTTTCGAAAACACCAAAACACAGGTTCATGCTAGAAGAGATAATTTACTTGATGATGGATTTCGGTATTTGGGCAAAACAGGCTCAAATTTGAAGCATCAAATCCAGGTCACATTATACAATGAATGGGGACAAGAGGCTGGTGTTGATGGTGGAGGGCTCACCAAGGAATTCCTCAATGGTGTTATAAAGGAAGGCTTTACCCCAAATGGCCAATATAAACTCTTCAAAGAGACATCAAATAACCAACTTTTCCCCAGCGATGAATTGTACACAAGATACCAAAATAGAATTGATGTTGAAACAGTTTCAACAGAACTTGCATATTTGAAATTCTTGGGTAATATAGTGGGAAAATGCCTTTACGATAATGTGTTAATTGATGTCTCATTTGCCCCATTTTTCTTGAATAAATGGTGCAATTCCAGAAATCTAAGCGGGCTTAACGATTTAAATTCCCTTGACGGAGAACTATTCAAAAATCTTATTAAACTCTCAAATATGTCAGATGAAGAAGTCGAAGCTTTAGAATTAAACTTTACTGTAAGCACAAGAGCTAACGATGAAACGTTCACCTTCGATTTAATACCCAATGGAGAAAATATCCGGGTGAATTCAAGTAACAGACTCAATTATATTCACCTGGTGGCAAATTTCAAGTTGAATACTTGTCTACAACTTCAGACCAAATACTTTCTTTCGGGAGTATTTGAGCTTGTGTCTTCTAATTGGTTAAAAATGTTTGATTTTAATGAGCTTCAAATGTTGATATCTGGCTCTAAATCGAAACTCAACTTGAGTGACTGGAGATCAAACGTGGAGTATGGAGGATATTGGGAAACTGATGCTACAATTAGATATTTCTGGGAAGTAGTAGAAGAGATGAGCAGCGAAGACCAAGCGAAATTATTAAAATTTGTCACTTCAGTTGCGAGAGCACCACTTTTAGGATTTAAAGCATTAAGTCCTAAATTTGGTATTAGAAATTCAGGAATTTCTACTGAAAGATTACCAACTGCTTCTACATGTGTTAATTTACTCAAATTACCAGATTTTAGAGATAAGGAAATTTTGCGACAAAAGCTTCTTTTTGCGATCAATGCTGACGCGGGTTTTGACCTATCTTAGTGGCTTAGTTGAAATTTTTCAGGTCTTAAAAAAATTTGAAACTGTCCAAGTATGATCAGGGTTTGTCTTCGGCAGCATCTCAAGCTTGTTTATAGGCCTAATACATATAGATCCAAGATTGTAAGAATTGGGGTCAGATCGTTAAGTCAATCTCGAATTTTGCTGATCAATCCACTTTTACCATTCGATGTAGTTGATGAATTGATGAACGAAGAATTAGAGGAGAAAAACGAAGAATTGAAGAAGGACAAAAAGAAGTTGAAAAAGAAATTAAAGAACAAGTCGAAACCTGATGGGAAGTATAAAACTGAAAACGATAGTGTTCCAATTGATAAAGCCGTATCTCAACAGGTGAAGGGATTAGAAGTTGAAAAAATGGATGTCAAAGAAAAACCGCATTCTGATGATTCTAGCACCACTGCTGGTACCACTGCTGGTGCAAGCAATACCGCGACTGCGACCCCCGAGTCTGATAGTACCCCGTCTGGTGATGGTTCAGCCAAAGCCGTCGCTGGTGGTAGTGGTGGAGGAGACGATGGACATAAAAGGCCACCTCGTGAAGAAGAAGACGATGAATATGAAGAGGAGGAGCCTGAACCTACAAGATTCCAGAAAAATATGAAAAAATTTGGTTCTTTCCTATTCAAATGTCTCGAAACTATCGGTATAACCTTCAGTTCAGTTGCCATATTGGGTGTGGCTGGTTTGTTGTACCATAAATTTTACAATATTCACGTTTTGGATAAAATGGATTTAGCTTTCGATTTTGGAGACCCTGCATACCAACTTTCAGTTCACAAGAGAACTAGCAAGCATTTAGATGATGATGGAGAAGACTCTAATGCTCACGACTTGAGCGAATATTGGGTTGAAAGGCCTCAACAGAAACTCTTGGATGATATTATAGCTGGGAAAATCGTCGGTAGATACTTCCTCGTAGTTGGAGAGAAAGGAACTGGTAAAACGTCATTATTATTAGAATCAATGAAAAAAGTCAACGGATTTAATGTAGCCATTCTTGATGCTCATTCAGATCCTGAAATCTTTAGAATCAGATTAGGGAGAGCTTTGAATTTCACTTTCAATGAGGATTACATCGGATCTTTATTCAGTATTAGAGGTCCAAGAGATACCACCGCATTGTTAGATATCGAAAGAGCTTTCAATAAATTGGAAGAATTGGCCATCAGAAGAGTTCCTAAACATGACAATAGACCGCTCGTTTTAATTATCAATAATGCTCACCTTATCAGAGAGAACGAGGAAGGTGACAAGCTTCTTGAACTGCTCCAGCAAAAGGCTGAAGCTCTCAGTGGTTCTGGTTTGATGACAATTATCTTCAATTCAGACGATTATTGGGTTTACGAAAAGTTGAAAAAGTTAGGTACCAGACTCGAACTTATCAATGTGAGAGACTTCAATAGGTTCGAGACGGTCAAAGCTTTGAGGTTCATCAGGGAGAAGCATTTCCCTAGTCATAAATTCAAAGACCTTAGCTTGACTGATGATGATTGTCACAAAATCTATGATCTAATTGGTGGTAGACCCCAACATATATCACAAGTTGCACGTCATAAAAATATGTTCAATGCCTGTCATGAGATCATTGATAGGGAAAAGACCTGGTTTTTAAACCAGTCTGCTCTTTTGGGATTTGATATGGATGATGACGTAAATGAGCACGGTAAATTTAGTACATCGTCGATGTTGTTGATGAGAGAATTTGTTGAAATGGATAGGAAACGTCTGAATACATTAATTCAACAAGAATCACCCGATGAGAAAGACCGGTTCAAAAATCATGAGTTACCCGATGTACCACTTTGGAGGGCTAGACAAATCATGACTAGACCGGATTATATTCAAAGGTGTGATAACCTTAACCTTTTTACTATTGATTCAGAATCAAGAGTCAAAGCTGATTCGGTTCCAATGATGAGAGCATTTCATGAAATTGCTAGTCAGCCTAAGTTTGATGAATTTTTGGAAGACAGTTTGGAAAGAGTTGCAGATATTGAATCATTAGAAAGAACCAGAGAGATAGTTATAAAGGATTTGAGCTTAGGAAGTCGGTACATTTTGAACAAGAGTGATGACAAGAATCGATTCGAATTTTCAGTAGATAAATCCAGAAGACAGAAGATCAAGGATGGCGAAATTGAAGATGATGAAGACATTGATGATTATTTACTTGAAGATATACATCAGAAAGAATCTAAAAAATGGTGGAAAAAGAGAATGAGCAGATTCAATGCAAAGACCCCATCAAAAGGTGATGAATATGATATAGATATCAATAGAGCCGATCATCAAGAGTCCCGTAAATAGTCACAATACCTAAGTATTTGTCATAAACACGTAAATAGTAATTTTCAACCATTTTGTATAATATAAAAGTTTATGCAGCCTCGGTCTCCATTTTTTTGCAGCCGTCGGGACGCTAAGCATCTCGCGCGATACAGTTACAGTAGATCCTACCCCACAAAAAATCACATTCGCGAGAGGGTAAAATTTCACCTTTAACTATGTTATACACAGTTGAAGATAAACTGATCAACGCCCATTACCCTCGTATTCCTGGAACTACCTTACTCGAAGGTGATCAGAGGAAATTGAAAGTGGTTTATACCAAGTACACCACCACAAGTCCAAAAATTGGGGACAAAATTCGAGTTAATCTCGTTTTCAGCCATGCTACAGGAATGAACAAGAGCTTTTGGAAATATCATATTGATAAGTTGTATGAGAAGAATCAAGGGAAATCTTCCTGGTATTTAGGAACCGTAATTGCTATTGATAACATTGGTCATGGGGAATCTGCTTTGGCCAATATGGGCCTTTTAGGTTGGACCAATGGATGGGGAGATGGTGGTAAAGATATCATCAAGGTGGTGAAAAATGAAATCGAAACTTGTGGTGATATGTTGAATGATTGTAATAACAAGACCATTGCGATAGGCCATTCATTTGGAGGTTCTCAAACCCTTATGGCAGGGATTTACGAGCCCCAATTGTTTGATACAATAATGCCAATTGAGGCACCGTATTTTCATCATATTAAGTTTTTGGATCGATTCGTTGGATTGTTTAAAAAAATCGGGGGGTTGATCATTGACGAATTTGATAGTTTAGAGGATTTTAAAACTTATTATAAGCAAATGTCATTCTACAGTACTATGAGAGAAGATGTTTTAGATGAGTTCATTAACAAGGAGTATTACGAAGTGTTTGATCCTAGTACCGGAGTGACCAAATTCAGAAGTAAATGTAGTAAAAAAAATCAAATGGCAAGTTACCTTTCATCTCTTTTAAATGTCAAAAAATCGTTTGAGATGTTTAAGTTAATAGAGTGTAAGATTGCATTTGTGATTGGTGAAAACGCTACTTGGAACCCACCTGAGAGTAATGCTTACTTTAGAGATCATGCAAATAAGGATGCCTTAATCGATTATCATGTGATGAAAGATGCAGCTCATTTATGCGTTGGTGAGAAGCCTGATGACCTTGTAGAATATATAACACAAATTATCGACAAGCGGGCAGCAGCTGCCATCGACAACAGGGATTATTATCCCGAAGTAAAGTACCATGGGGATAGGAAACAAATTTTGGATAATCAATTCCAGCTTATGTTGGAGGGTAAGGCTTGGGAAGCAATTGATTTTTCACGTAACAAGGACTTACCTAAATTGTAGCTATATATATGTATATTTATGGATATGATAGTTTGATGTTTTTTTTTTTGCCTCTATTGTAGCTTTGACTGGGAGTCTGGTATTCTAATCCGGTGCCTTATACTGGGATATGGTATTCAGAGTTGATTTTACGAGGTTATGTAAGTAGATAGGAACAACCATCTCACATCGTTCACTTTCAGAAGAAAAAGATTTTGAGGTTGACTGACAGAAGTAATTAACGTCCATATTGAAATATCACTACGCCATTTGCTGGTGTAGCTTTGTTAGAAGCGTGGGAAGACTCAAGTGAGACTCAAGCTAAATCTGCAGCCATTGTCCCAATACAGTGCAAGTTTGATTCAACCTGGTGTTTCAGCACAAAAGAACAGCAAATAATGCACAATAATTTGAATCCAATTTGAATAAACATATACTCTCAGATATGGTTGTACGAAACAGGGCTTCTAGTCAGAGAGAAGATGTGAGACAATATAATTAACACTAACATCCCTGAGCAAATGTCACTTTTGAAAAACTAAATACAGAAACCATTGAGAAACTAATATATCTGGACAATGACTTCTTTACACTTTATTTCTTCGACTTTTAGAGAAAGAGACCCCAGCATGATAGACAAAGACGTGTCCCGCACAAGCCATCTCAATATATTGATTTTACGATGCTCATCGCAGAATTTTTTTTTCTTATCAAGATGGCATCTAAAGAACTTGTACTTGCTTATATCAGCAAATATCTTTCACAACAAGAAGGGTTTGAAAAATCCATTAAAGCATTGAAAAAAGATCTCGCTCTGCAAGAACTTGAACTTCCAGAAATTTCCGATGATTTAGAGAAGGTTTTAGACGAGAATAGTGAATCAGAATCTAAGTCCAGTGATAGTAGTGACAGCAGTTCTGATTCAAGTGAAAGTGATTCCGAAGAGCCCGAGAAGGAATCTGAAAAGTCTGAAAAGTCTAGTTCAGATAGTGATAGTTCAGATTCAGATAGTTCAGACAGTTCAGACAGCTCAGACAGCTCAGACAGTTCAGATAGTTCAGACAGCTCAGATTCAGAAAGTGATTCAGACAGCTCAGATTCAGACTCCGACAGCGATTCAGACTCCGACAACGGTTCCGAAGAGGAAAAGAAGACTGAAGTGCCATCAAAGGATTCTGAAAGTTCAGATTCCGACTCAGATTCCGATTCTGACAGTTCCAGCTCATCTAGCTCATCTAGCTCATCATCTGATTCTGATTCATCCGACTCATCTTCAGACTCCTCATCCTCAGAGTCTTCATCAGATTCAGATTCATCGGATTCAGATTCCTCAGACTCCGACTCCGACTCTGATAAAGAACCAGTCTCTGAATCAACACCATGTCCACCAAAGAGAAAATCAGAAGAGGAATCAAGCTCGTCCAAAAAAATCAAATTGTCATCACCTGAAAGCTCAAGTACTGCATCAGTGGCCTCTGACAGTTATGAAGAAGAACTTAAACCAGGACAAAGAAAGCATTTTTCAAGAATAGATAGATCTAAAATTCAATTCGAAGCTCAAGCATTACAAGACAATACTTATAAAGGAGCCGCCGGAACTTGGGGTGAAATGGCTAATGAAAAGTTATTACAAGTTAGAGGTAAAGATTTTACCAAGAATAAGAATAAGATGAAGAAAGGTGCTTATAGAGGAGGATCAATTACTCTTGCATCTGGTTCATATAAATTCACAGATTAAGTTCATATGATATCGATTAATGTATAATAATGTTAGGTTAGGTTGAGGGCTTTGCTTTAGTTCTCCTCTTCACTGTCCCACTCTCCAGTTCTCCTGCCCTCCAGCTCTCCCTGACTCTCGCACCAGCACCACTGCACCCTTCGCACTAGCTCCACTACTGTCTATGTCATCGCACTAATCGCACTCATTTCAATCTCACTAATCATGTCTCGTAGAGGTAAATCAGTAAACTACACCGAACTAAGTCATGGGAACTTCTCAGATGATTCATCCGACGATAATGATAAAGACTACGCCTTTGGAAAGAGAAGAAGAACCGAAAAATCCCAGGTTTCTAACCCCATTAACAAAGAAGATGAAGAGAAAAAGAGGAAAGCTGATGAGAGTATTCAAGCATTGAAAAATAGTATAAGTAATAAAGATTTTGATGAAGAAGATTTGGTAGAATTAACTCCAGATATCCCACAAGATTATGTCCCTGATGCCGTGTCAAGATCATTTGGAAGATCAGATTTTTCCTATCTTCGTTTAAAGCCTGATCATTTTTCAAGACCTCTTTGGATATCACCCAAAGATTGCCGGATTGTTTTGGAGTCATTTTCCCCTTTGGCAGAACAGGCTCAAGATTTCTTGATCACAATTGCTGAACCGGTATCACGTCCTTCTCATATTCATGAGTATAAGATTACCCCGTATTCTCTTTATGCGGCGGTGTCAGTGGGATTAGAAACCGATGATATTATTCAGGTTTTAAATCGACTTTCTAAAGTCCCAGTAGCTGAATCTATCGTTAAGTTTATTAGAGGTGCCACTGTATCTTACGGTAAAGTTAAATTGGTGTTGAAAAACACCCGGTATTTCGTTGAAAGTGCCCAGGCTGATGTGTTACAAATGTTGTTAAAAGATCCAGTAATTGGGCCCTTGAGAATCAATAGTGAGAGTACAACTATAGGGTCAACTGGACTTGTTAAAGTTGCAGCACCACAGCAGGGAGACTTGAGAATCCCCGGTACAAAGACTCAGAAAGACGATAAATCTGAAGATATTTTCGCTTCAGTGGTGGGTAATAAAGAAGAAGACGATGAAGATGATACTGATGCGGTACACTCGTTTGAGATATCTAACGACTCTGTGGAAATTGTTAAGAAAAGATGTTCTGATATCGAATATCCCGTATTGGAAGAATATGATTTCCGTAACGACGCTCGAAATCCGGATCTTGAAATCGATTTAAAGCCCTCAACTCAAATTAGACCGTATCAGGAGAAATCTTTATCCAAAATGTTTGGTAATGGTAGAGCACGTTCGGGGATTATTGTTTTACCTTGTGGTGCTGGTAAAACTCTTGTGGGTATAACGGCAGCTTGTACCATTAGAAAATCGGTTATAGTCTTATGTACTTCTTCGGTGTCAGTTATGCAGTGGAGACAACAATTTTTACAGTGGAGTACCATTCAACCTGAATCAGTCGCTGCATTTACCTCTGAGAATAAGGAAATGTTTTCAACTGATGCCGGTCTAGTTGTATCAACTTATTCTATGGTTGCCAATACTAGGAATAGATCTTATGATTCTCAGAAAGTGATGGATTTCCTTACATCGAGAGAATGGGGGTTCATTATATTAGATGAAGTGCACGTTGTGCCTGCTGCGATGTTCAGAAGAGTTGTTACAACGATCGCTGCTCATTCTAAGCTTGGATTAACCGCAACTTTAGTTCGTGAAGATGATAAGATTTATGATTTGAATTTTTTGATTGGGCCAAAATTGTATGAAGCGAATTGGATGGATTTAGCCCAGAAAGGACATATAGCTAATGTTCAATGTGCTGAAGTATGGTGTCCTATGACATCAGAATTCTATCAAGAGTATTTGAGAGAAACATCAAGAAAGAAAATGCTACTTTATATTATGAATCCTACCAAATTTCAAGCATGTCAATTCTTGATTCATTATCATGAGAAAAGAGGTGATAAAATCATTGTTTTTAGTGATAATGTTTATGCATTACAAGAATATGCATTGAAATTGGGTAAACCATTTATTTATGGCTCAACACCCCAACAAGAAAGAATGAAAATTTTACAAAATTTCCAACATAATGATCAAATTAATACCATTTTCTTATCCAAAGTGGGGGATACCTCTATTGATTTACCTGAAGCAACTTGTTTAATTCAAATATCTTCTCACTACGGAAGTCGTAGACAAGAAGCTCAGCGACTTGGAAGAATTTTAAGAGCTAAAAGAAGAAATGACGAAGGATTTAATGCATTTTTCTACTCTCTTGTGTCAAAAGATACTCAAGAAATGTATTATTCTACCAAGAGACAAGCATTTCTTGTTGATCAAGGTTATGCCTTCAAAGTTATTACTCATTTAAATGGGATGGAACAATTACCTAATTTAGCTTATGCATCAGCTAGAGAACGTAGAGAATTATTACAAGAAGTACTTTTAAAGAATGAAGATGCAGCCGGACTCGAAGTGGGTGATGATGCTGATACCACATTTGCCAGAGGAGTCAAGAGTGAAGGAAGTAATGCAGTTAAGAATGCTGGGTCATTAGCTGGATTAGCAGGAGGTGAAGATATGGCATACATTGAATATAGTAAGAATAAGAATAAGGAGATCAGACATAATCCAATTATTAAGAAGATGTACTATTCAAAGAAAAAATAGTATAATATATAATTAACCTATAAAATCACCAAAATCTTCATTATCATCGTTATCATCATCTATTTTCAACTGTTCTTGTTGACTGGTAATTTGTGACATTTCCGTCTCAAATTTTAATTGTTCTGTATATGAGTTAAATATTCGTTGATATGTTTGTAATCGTTCAATGAAAGTATATGCATCTATTTTATCATGAAATTTTAACCCCAATGCCACTTGTAACTGATGATTTTTTTCAAAATATTCAGTTTCGGGAATTTGTGCTATTATCTTGAAAAGCCTTATAGATTGAGTCTTTTGGATAGTTTCAATCTGAAAATTATCATTCAAATCTGCTGGTGGATTATACCATACAGTAGCCCAGGGAATGGATTGGGAGTCTACTTTATTAAACAATTCAAGTTTAAGTCTCATTCTATTGGTGGGTAAATCATCATTAATGCCATCAAAACTACCATCTCCATCATCATCATCTTCGTCCTGTAAATGCTGTTCTACGAGCTTCAAAGCACCGGTCCAAATGGACGAAGTTTCAAGTTTACTCCATTGACTTATAGATAGATCACCGGGAGGGATTTTGAATACACAAACTTCGGGACATTCAAGTAAATCTGTGGTATGTATTGTATATCGACCCATTGAATTTGAGGAGTTTGTAGTCTCACTGTTTGTGGATGTGGGTGTTTGGGTGAGACACTGAGAAGAAAGTTCCTAAGATGAAAAACTGCGAAGTGAAAAGTAAAAACTGCGAAGTGAAAAATTGTGAAAAATTTACATGATTGGAATCAAACCACATTTTAGCCAGTTATCTAAACCACTTATATCTAAGGTCATTTATAGGCCGTTCAGTGGGACATTAATCAGGTCTAATGATAAGACCAATGACAAGACCAATGAATTAACGAATCAACTTTTTGAAGCGGTGAATTCTCAGAAACAAGCTAGTAAATCATCTCAATTCAACGATAGTTTAATAGGAGTTTTAAATGAACTTGACGTTAAACCAAATGCATCCATAGATTACCACGATGATCTCGGGTTGTCAGCTTCCACCAAAATGCATCCAAGAGACATTGCCAAAAATATTCGTATGAGTGGACCATTGGCCGGTAGAACAATCGATGCCAGACGTGGAGGATTAGGATTTTCACTTTCAAATCTCAGGCAATTATTGATGAGTAATAAGGTTATGTACTTGCAAAAGGTTCAAAGAAGACATATTCCTAAGGCCAAATATAGAAAGCAGTTGAAGAGAGAATGGTGGAGACGTAGATTTATGGAGGGATTCAAGGGCCTTATGGCGCAAGTAAACGATGCCAAGAGACGTGGGTACTAAGAAAATATGGAGAGCCATGGACAAGATATGGGGAGCCATGTCTTGTCGGGAGTATATGTAGATCGTACTGGATAGTGGTAGTGGCCCACTGGCCGGCCGCGCTCATTCCACGTTGTATATAGTAATAAACGTTATCTGACTGCGAAAATTACGGAGTTTTTCATTCAGATCCATGGATCGCCAACATACACCTCCTCCAGATAGAGGTATCCCAGCCATAACAGGGGCCATAGATTATCAAAATGCTGTACATCTTTTACCAGAACCTTTAAAATCTTATAAACCAACAATTCTATCTTATGGTGCCTCGTTTGCTTCAACCACCATCGGATTCCCGTTAGATACGGTTAAGACCAGAATGCAAACTCACCCTGAATTCACCAGTTATTTCGATTGTATTAAAAAAACTTATAAAGTAGAGGGAGTTAAAGGGTTTTTTAGAGGTATAACTGCTCCGTTGGTTTCATCACTGGCATCCAAATCCATTAATGTGTCAATTTTCACTCAATGTAAACCGTTTGTGCATGATGTTATTTATGGTGATAGTACCAGTACAACTCACCCATTCCTAAAAAACATCCCCATCTGTTTTTTCTCGGGAATTATAGCTGGTGCTGGAGTTACGTTATTTGCATGTCCATTTGAATTTACAAAGATTTTCGCTCAGATATCAAAATTGGTCGAAAGAGATAGTGTTAACAAGAATGCTAAATCTTCCACTCTCATTACGTTCAAAAAAATCATCAAATATGAAGGGTTCACCGGATTGTACTCAGGATTTAAATATCATATCTTGAGAGATTCGTTATCTTCAGGAGTTTACTATTCAGTTTACGAGACATTAAAATACTCCATGAACCACTTAATTAATTCTAATGCATCGACAAATTCCCCAATTGCTATAGTATTTGCCGGGGGGTTATCAGGTATAACTTGTTGGATTTGTGTCTTTCCAATCGATACTGCTAAATCTCTCTTGCAGAAACAAGTTGTACAGAATATATTTCGTAAAATAGATGGATTGGCTCCGAAACCGCATGTCCATACAAAGGTTACAATCAACAGAGCTATGTATAGGGGGCTTGGGATTTCTGTTACCAGATCGTTCATTGTGAACATGGTTTTCTTCGGGACTTTTGAATTCTTGATGGGTCATATTGTTTAATCTTGTAAATAGTATTTATAGAGTGTATATATTGTGTTTTAATTCTTACAGACTATATCTATTGTACACTTTTAATCTCTGCTTCTTGGTCTTCCTCTTCTATTCTCGTCATTTTCTGCTTCTTCTGGCGTTACTTTCGCCTTCTTAGGCTTTCTCCTGCGGGCCTTCTTTGTTCCTTCTTCGGTAATTATGTCTCTGAGACTCTCTTTCAAAGGAGATTTAGATCGGGTCCGGCTTGCAGGGTGGTCTAAAGACTTGGCTTCAAGCTTGGTGTCTAGCTTTTGTTTCTGCTTTTTGGGGGCTTTTTTGGGCGACCCCCTTGGCTTTGTGACTTTTTTGGGTTTTTGAACTTCTGGAGGAGTAACTGCTTTCTGACTTTTCTTTCTATTTCTGCCGCTTCTCCTAGTAGGGGGTTCGGACTGGAATGGTGGTGCAAGTGCATCGGAACTTTTACCGAAAGAATGCCCGTCTCTTAGACTATGAGCTGGTTCGAGAATTGTGGGATCGACTTCAAGACCAAGGATCTTTGTGGTTTTTGGGGATTTAGGAATTTCCTTGCTTAAAATTTCGTTGAATTCATCTTTGACAGACTCATTTTTGGTTTCGGGTGTTGATTCTTTTTCATCTTTCATTTCGTCAACAGGCTCCGGTTTCTTTTCCTCAGCATCTGAATCAGTATCAATATCTGACTCATTCTTAGTCTCGATCTTTGACTCTGTCTTAATCTCATTCTCAACCCCTAGCTCAGTCTTAGTCTCGGGCCCCGATTCATTATCTTGTTCATTCTCTTGCTTTGAGTCATCGGATAATCCAACAGCCTGTGAATCCTTATCTACAGCCATATCCTCAATTGTTGAGGCCTCTGAATCGTTATCATGTGGTCCTAAGTTTTGTTGGGTTGTCGGGTCTTCTTCTTCAAAACTTTGAGGTCCCAGTCCAGGGGTTTTAGAGATATTTTTGGGGTCTTCGATATTGCCTTGGTCCTGCTCTGAATTCTCAGTTTGGTCCATTTTCTCGTCAGAAACTTCACCACTCTCATCCAGTGGTGCAGGCGAGAATTTAGGTTTTACGAACCATGATCTGATCCACAGGAAAGGATTGAGGGATACAGGAGAGGGTTTGGACTTTTTGGATACAGGCTCAGACTCGTCGTCTCCATCATCGAGGTTTCTTTTCTTTGAGAGAGAGATTTGAGGAGGATTTTCATGCAAATTGTCTGATTGTGTTTCATCCACCTTCTCTTGATCAGGAGCTGGTGTTTTGTCGAGCTCCTCATCAATTTCCGTTGGTGGTAGGAGCGTCTCATCAGGCGAGGATTGTGCTTCCGACTTCTCGTTAATTGATTGTGGGTCTTTGTCACTAGGATCTACTTCCCCTCCAGCAATCTGCCCAACCTCTTCAGTTCCGTTATTACCATTCTCTAGACTCTCATCCAGGCTATCACTCTTGGCCAAATCTTCGGTTATTTCAAACCTAAGAATAGAACCAGTGCGTTTAATGTCCTGAGGTCTGCCAATATCAGAAGGATCAACCATTTTCTCCTCTTCATTTATATCACTCTCTTCCTCGACCTTGAATCGAGGTTCTTCAAATGAAGCTTCCGTGATGGAAGTGGGCCTTATTACTTCTCCCTCATATGAAGAGCCCCGTGAGAATGCCTCATATATAAACAGATGGTCTGACTCTTGGGGTTCAGTTGATACTATTGGAGATAAAGGTTCGATTTCGGCAGATGGATGGATAACTTGGTCTCCTTCGAGGGTAACTTCTACAAACTCAGGATATTCCATAGATTGATTTTCAGCTTCAGGAGTAGAAACGACGGCCTCCACCTTCTCCTCGTTAGGTGAAGATTCGTTGTCGCTCTCCGGCATATCTTGTCCACTGGAAGAGGTATCGAAGGTCGAGCTATTGATATCTTCGAGAATTGGATTGGGGATGTCATGTTTATAATCAAGATCAACTGATGCTTCTGGGTCTTCGTGAATTTCTTTAACTTGCTCAATTTGTACGGTTTCACTTTGTTCAACAATTCGTTCATTACCTTGTTTTGAATCAGATTGTTGATTTTCCAATTCTTCGGCAGGTGCTTCTCTTTCTTCTTGCAGTTCCACCTGTTCAATCTGTTCTTCTTGCTCTATTTGCTCTATTTGTTCATCTTTTTCAAACTGTTCAACCTGTTCAGCTTTTTCTGAAGAATGGTGTTCTTCTTCGTCTTCCTTGACTTCTGGGATTTGCTCATGTTCATCCCCGACTTCCACGGTTTGTTTAGACTCTTCAATTTCTTCAACATCTGCGGCTTTCGTGAGTTGTTCAGCTCGCTCTTGCTCTTGCTTTTGCCCTTGGTCAATTTCTCTAACTTCAGTTTCCTTGGCTGCTGCTTGTTCTACTTCGATTGGTTCGACTTGTTGTTCAACTTCAGTTTGCTTAGCTTCTTCTTGTTCAACTTGGCCAATAGGTTCTGCGCCTATGGAGCCTCCCACTTGCTCTTCGTCCTCTTCCATCTGTTCAACTTGTTCTGATGGTTGAAGTGTGTCATCTGTGGCTCTTTCCTCTGTGATACTCAGCTCTTCGATATCGCCTGCATTGGCCGGTTTGCCGTCAAAACCTTCCTGTAATTCTTGACCCTCTGGATCTTTTAACACATCCTCCTCAGAAATCAGAATATCTTCCATATAAGAATCATTGATGGCAGACGTGTTGATATCTTCAAGGGTGGGACGTTCTATATCGGGAACTTCCTTACTGGTAGGCTCCATCACAAATTTTTCAGGAACAGGAGCTTCTATGGTAAAAGGTTGAGGAATAGGAGCTGAGAAAAGCTGAGTTCCTTTATCTTGTTCGAGCAAGTCATCTTGATCCATTGAGGTATTGATATCCTGTAATTGAGGAGGTTCAATGTCATGAGGAGGTTCAATGTTATGAGGAGGTTCGATATCATGTGTAGCTTCAATATCATGAGGTTCGATCTCCGGGGCGAAAGAACTATCCAAGTCTTTGGAGAATGTCTCTTCCGTGTCATCAACGGTCAAATCTACGGCTGAGGTATCAATACGATCAAGAGAAGGAGGTTGAATGCCAGTGAAATTACTTGAAGTTGTGTCTAGCTTGTTGTCAGAAATGTGTTCAGAAATGGGTTTTGGGCTATCGGTATCGACGTCCATGTCACTTGGAACCTCTGGTTCAGCCTCTGCTTCCTGAGCATCTGCCAGAATTGGCTCAGGAGAGTCAGACACAGAGTCCAACTGCATTCTGTCATCATCATCTTGAGATGGAGATATGATGATTTCAGGTATATCATAAGATTGCTGAGGTGTTCCTGGAATTGAAATATTAGTTTGGATATCCTCGTTTTGATCTATAAGCATATCAGGATCCTGAGATTCAATGCCTGTCTGTTCTGACTCAGATTCTGCTTTAACGGGCTCAGGTTCACTCTCCAGCTCCGACCCACTAGGAACATCATCAAGAGTTGGACGACCCAATGACTTGAATCCTTCGATATATTCTTGAACTGGATCGATACCATTTTCAATTTGTAAATCCTTTCTGACCTTCAATTTAATACCATATTTCTCTTCAGTGAGCTTCAATTTCCTGATTGTCTCTTCAGGCAGTTCAGGCTCAAGAGATTTGAAAATTGGGAAACTGGATCCATGGATTGAATGAGTATCAGACTCGGATTCAGCATCGACATCAGGTACAACAGTATCCTCTTCCTCTGAATCCGTCACTTGAGCCATCTTTTGAGCCTCTGTGTCAGACTCCGCTTCTCCGGTTTCCGAATGTTGTA
This sequence comes from Yamadazyma diddensiae, assembly GCA_030563465.1. Classification (NCBI taxonomy): domain Eukaryota; kingdom Fungi; phylum Ascomycota; class Pichiomycetes; order Serinales; family Debaryomycetaceae; genus Yamadazyma; species Yamadazyma diddensiae. The sequence continues at coordinate 24,141 of JAJMIX010000017.1, forward strand.
AAGGAGTTACAAATCCCTCAGTATCAGCTTCAGATCCCTCACTTACAGTATCCATATCCACAGCAATCAGAGACCCATCAATAATCTCGAAAGGTTGAGGTAATGGAGCTATAGGTGAATCTTCTCCACCTTTGCCTACATCTATGGTACTATCAGATAATTCATCACCTACAGTTTCACTAGTGTCTAAGATTTGAGATACATTCAATCTGGGATCCATATGATTTTGTCGAACTAAATCCACCAAAAACTGGTCAACTGCCCCTTCTTCGATGTCATTAATTTCTTGTTGAGCCATTTCTTCTATTTGTTGATGCAATTCTGGGTCAATCTCTGCCATCTCCATTTGTGGCAGATGTGGCAGTTTTTGTTCGACAGGTTTTGAGAAATCAAACTGTCTATTTTCGAGGTTGTAGAATTGATTAATCGATTCTTGCTTAGAGGATACGTAGCTTTGCTGAGATTGGGTTTCCTCATCTATGAGGGGGTCGTAAAAGTGCAGCTTTAAATCGTTATTTTGGTCTAGTTCCTTCTGTTCTTCTAGATCTTCTTCTTCTCCTTCTTCTTGTTCGTCCTCTTCTCCTTCTTCTTGTTCGTCCTCTTCTCCTTCTTGTTTCCCCTCATCCTCTACCTCGTCCTCTTCTTCTTGTTCTTCTTCGTCCTCTTGTTCTTCTTCCTCTTCCTCTTCCTGCTCCTCATCCTCTTCCTCAATTATCTCGACATCTGACACTTCACTCTCCAGAAATCGGGCACTTGTATACTCAACCGTCGATAGCCTTGGTCTACCATTGAGCACCTTATATTGAGGTGCCTCCTCTTCAGACTCCGATAGTATTTCCACCACATCATCACTGTGTTGTATCTCTTGTTCCAGTTCCAGCTGTGATTCTTCTTGCTCCAGCACCAGTTCTTCTTGTTCTAGTTCTTCTTGTTCCAGTTCTTTCAACTCTTTAAAGTTCAGGTCTGGCTCGCCCAAATCTGGAATAAATAATTTGGTCTTATAGTACTGTCTCAATTCATCGTGATTGAACTCTTGTTCGAGACGACTTGTTTGTGCATCTTGGGATATTAAAGTTGAGGAAAATCGAGATTTTAAATCATCTATCCAATCGACAAACTTTTCTGTATCATCTTTTTTGGATTTGGGACCATTTGATATTAATGATCTATTAATTGATGGTAATTTATGGTTCCCCATGGTTGAGGTAACTTTTCAAGATTTAAAAATATATGCGAACGATCAGATGAGAATCGTGTGATCAGTGTCACGTGCAAGAGGTGACCATGTGACCACGTGAATATGATACCACGTGACTTGGTATAATGGTTGATTTTTTTTTTGGATGCGACACACTCTAATTAGCTGCAAAAAATGGTGGAATTGTGTCTGAGAATCTACATAATTATATCATACGTCAGTATAACTTAATCTTATTCACATATAGTGGTTCTTACAACGATTTAGAGTTATGCGCACCGAAACCAAATATATGCTTATCAGTAATATACATGTACAAACGTTTGCTAAAAAAGGGACTTGAGTGGTGTATATAAGTAGAAGATTTTCTCTAATCGCTTGTAATTAAATCATTACAATATAATTGCTGTATGATATTCAAAGATGCAGGAACCTGATTATTCCGTCCTTTAATTTTAGAGAGTAATTGACGTTAACATACGTTTGGCATCTATCACGTTCAAACGCAGGAGACTGAAACAAGCTTCGTGTCATGTTTGTAATTGCATGCACGAGGGCCTTTTTGGTTTGAGCCCTGGTCTGTTTCATTACTGGAGCGGCCTTCCCATGACTTGGCCAGCTGCATGAACGTACATGTATCGGCCTTAAGAATGTGTCGGAAGTTTTTTTAACAAACTTTGTTTAGGTTTGATCTATTAATACATTCTGTACACATCAATCAATTGTTGTCAGTCTCGTAATTAAAATCATAGAATACAGTGCGAACGACCAATATTACTTGAAAATTCAATGGCAGTAATAAGAATTCCTATTTCAGTGTGAACAGAACCACTGTCCTATTTTAACTATAGTAAGTGAGTAAAAATACTCTGAATTTTTTTTCCTCTAATGCCCAATGGGTAAAAATGGGATAAGAACAAAAGAAAAAAAAAAGAAAGAAAAAAAAACCGCAGTTCCAGGCCCCTCCCAGGGACAATCTTTTCGATTGTTCTCCAGCACCATCGCTACATTTCAAAGTACATATGAATTAAGATATCAAAGTATTGAATATGTAGGTCAATCAATTAAATTTTGTCAATAGAACAGCTCATCGCATAACTTGACATGATCCCAAACTTAACAATCTGAACAGCACTTGATAAAAAACATTCCGAAAAAAGAATTACCTCAAAAAAAATAAATGCAAAAAAAAAGGCTGGTTATGAGAAGTTCAACTGAGTATGGCTAATGCGTTAACTTATTCTTCTACTACATAACAGCCACCCTATTAATAAACATTCCTGCAGAATTGTCAAATTTCATGGTTCGGGATGAAAAATCGCCATCTATTTCCGGTAAGGGTAATTTTAGCTGGGCTACAATTCCTATTTTTAATTTTCTTTTACTGCTAAACAGTAGATTTTATATTTCTTTTTTTCAGCTGTTCCAATAAGCACCATAAGCCAGTGCAAGAGGGGGGTCTTGTCTTGGAATTATAAATTAATGTAAAATCCCTGTAATTATATTTTTTTATATAGTATAATAAAATATGTCTACTGCTTCTGATAAAGAACTCGATCCTGAATCTCAACAACCAGTTGAAGCTTTTGAACCAAGAAATGCTCCTGCTAAAAACTCTGATATGAAAAATATCTTAATTGCATGTTTAGGTGAATTTTTTGGTACATTTATCTTTTTATGGACTGCTTTTGTCATTGCTCAAATTGCTAATCAAGATCCAACTATTCCAGAAACTGGTTCAAATCCAGGTCAATTGATCATGATCTCTTTAGGTTTTGGATTTGGTGTCATGGTTGGTGTCTTTTTATTCTTCAGAGTTTCTGGTGGTAATTTGAACCCAGCTGTTACCTTAACTTTGGTATTAGCAGGTGCTGTTCCTCCAATTAGAGGTGCCTTGATGATGATCTCACAAATGATTGCTGGTATGGCTGCTGCCGGTGCTGCATCTGCCATGACTCCTGGTGAAGTTGCCTTTGCCAATGGTTTAGGAGGTGGTGCTTCAAGATCTAGAGGTGTTTTCATTGAAGCTTTTGGTACTTGTCTTTTATGTATTACTGTTTTATTTTTGGCAGTTGAAAAACATAAAGCTACCTTTATGGCTCCATTTGTCATTGGTATTGCATTATTCTTGGGACATTTAATCTGTGTTTACTACACTGGTGCTGGTTTAAATCCTGCCAGATCTTTTGGTCCATGTGTTGCTGCTAGATCTTTCCCAGATTATCACTGGATTTACTGGGTTGGTCCAATTTTAGGTAGTGTTGTAGCTTTTGCTATCTGGAAATTATTCAAATTTTTAAACTACGAAACCTGTAACCCAGGTCAAGATGCTGATGCTTAAATCAGTTAAATAATAATTAATTGCTAGGTTGAAAATTATTAATTTGGCGAAATTCATTCATTTTTGTGTATAGTACTAATAAATAATCATTAATTATAAACATGTTTCGTTTTTTATAATATTCGTAAACTAGGACTTGGTAACCGTTAAAGTTTCGTAAGTGTCGTAGATGTTGCAGCTCGTATTTGCAGCCTTGGATCTCATCGCAGTTTTCGCAGCCATTTTGCAGCTATTCTCAAAATAAAGCTACCAACTATTTATTAATGAAATACATCATACATAGCTAATAATCTATTAAGTTTACCGATATTATTGATTTCTCTATATTTCAAATTGTTTAAAGTTCTCAATTCGTTTTCCAATAATAATTCACTTTCGTGACCCTTGACATCCTCTCTTTCACATTTCTCCAATAACACCTTTTGTTCCAATTTAAAGTCTTCAATGACATGTAAAATGTTGGCCATATTATATAATAAAGACTGTTCAAGGAAATTATAAGAGTTTTGTTTTTTATATCTAAAAGCGAAGAAAGTCTTGGAAGCGGCTCTATCGTTACTTCTAGGAATTTCTTGAATTTCAATAACATTCAATTGTATGAGTTTATAAACTTCATTTCTTACAAGTTTGTCCTTCAAAAGTACGGTATTAGCAATAGTCTTTTCGTCAGCAAGTTTAAGGTCTTTAATACACCTTAAAATTCTTAGCACGTCTTGACCAACGGTTTTTTTGATTATTTCTTCATAATTATACTCCTTCACAAGTTCTTTAAGTTTCACAAATGGAATGGTGAAGGTGTTTGGAGTCAATTCCATGACAAATGGGATAGACGTAGATGACGCAAGGAGTCTAAGATGATGATTGACCAATGAATTTGTATCGTCACCACTACTGAAATTATCTATTTCATCATCATCACCATCGCTATATTCTCCGTCTTCTCGTTTAACCCTTTTAACCTGTCTTTCAAGCTCAGAAAAACTGGCCACCCTTTTCTTAGAATTTTGAGGTTTTATAAAATTATGAGTTAATATGCTATTTTTTAAGTCGATGAGTTTTGGCAAATGCTTCACCACATCATGAGATTTGAATACAATGGCCCTGGTATCAACCAACTTGTTTTCAAGATTAGTATCTAGTTGGTTCATAGACTCTGGATCAGAGATCATCCCATCAATTTGTTTAAGGTATGGATGCACTTCAGGACTGTTCTTTTCCACTAGTTTCAACGCTACCATGTAAATGATCGCCGATAAAGTACCTATACGAGATTCACATAAACTATAAAACAGAATCGACCTGACATGTTTCTCAAACCTACTATAATTAACGCTGATTTGAATGTTAGATGACAATACTTTCATGCCTCCAGTTGTCAGGTACAAATTAGAGGGCACAGACTCTATTACATTGGCCAATCTCGTTCTTGCCGCTTCCTTCACTTCCGCCACCCTTTTGACTTCACTAGTAGATGCAGATCTTGGGGTTTGCTTCATTGTGTCCTGGTAAATCTTATTCCACAAATCTTCAATAGGACTGAAATCATGCCCTTGTAATGCTCTAATCCATCCATCTCCATACAACCTGACCAACGCGGTCTCCATCTGGTATCTTTGCTCGTCGGATGAGCCCAAAGTTCTCACCAATTCCCCGGCCGTGACGTGGCCAAGTTGGAGTAGATTTTGCATCAAAACTGCACTGTCTTGGCCATATTCTTCTTTTATATGATTAATGATTTGACCACTGTGGATCATTGTCATGACTCCGGTCTCACAGAAACAGTAGTCGACTTTTTCCCCTTCTTTCCAGAATAAAACGCATCTTAATTGTATCAACGATACTAAACTGGTTTTGACTTTTTTGAGGGAGATTTGGGTCTTTTTGGCCAAATCTTTTGCAGTAAGTTTACCATGAGAGATTAACGCTGATACTATGATGGCCGCAACTTCACCTAGATGGTTTTTGATCACCATAGTATATAGATCAGACAGGGGGGATTGACCTGCTGCCAGCAGTGGTAGATTGGCGATCATGGTAAATTTTGCTAGATTTTCGATGAGATGCGAAGACCTCAGTGGGGCCAGACAGTGGTGCGAAGGCCTGGGATAAGTGGACAGTGGTGCGCGCCAAATACGGTGCCACATCGACTGACTGCGACAAATTGTACTTCATGTCCACTGCTAAGCACTACTTAAAGCTTTGTAAAGCGGCAATTGAAAAAAATGATCCTGAATTAGCATTAGAATATGTTCAAGATGTGTTAGAAGCCGATAAACAAAATTTTTTTGCATTTGTGTTTCAAGGTAAATCTTACCAACTTCTCAATGATCCAGACAATGCTATAATTTCTTTCAAAAAAGCAACCAATTTAGAACATGATAATTTACTTGGTTGGAAAGGTTACTTTCAATCCATGAAAATGCTGACACAATTCCCCGAATTTTTCCAAGTTTTGACCGATTATGTCGAGGTTTTACTCGAGCAAGAACAACCGTTTGCTGAGGTATTGAAAGATGCTTCCAATTACTTTAAAGCTCACGATTTTCACAGTAAACCAGAATTATATGAATTATATTTATGTCATTTTATCCCAGGGCAAAAGTTATATGATTTGGTGGGGAATTATTTTGGAAAAGGTGAAGATAATTTACGTAAACTCATTGATTTAGTGATGAAGAAAGAACAGGATATGGCTGCCAAAGTAGCATTTAAAGAGCGGATGAAATTACCTAAAAATCCATCTTTTGAGCAACAGAAAAGACTCAATGCTTTAATTGAGCCAGTATATGAAACTTCAAAACTTTCAACTTATTTCGATGAATTCTTAAATATCTGTAATGACGATGAACTTCGGAAACTGTATCAAGAAAAATATTTTATGTACAGTTATGAGAAATTGAAAGTGTCTTCTGAGAAAGAAAATGGTATCAAACAACTTCAACAGATGGCTGAAGATTTAGTGTATCTTAAAGTCCCTAGTCTTACTATTTGGAGTTTGTATTTGGATCTTTTGGACGTTAAATCTTTTACGGACTTGTCTAAAGATCAAATTTTATTTTGCATAAATAATTTCCCATCTTCAGGGTTAGGAAAGCTCTTGTACGGGTTCGTATTAAGTGATATTTCACCATTTGACCGTTTGGAAATTCAGAAAGAATTAAATGAAAGTAAAAAAACTCAAATTCCTACCAAAACTCAGGAAGAAGAAGAAGACGACGAGGACGATGATGAACTGGAGCTTCTACAACAAGTTGAAGAAGACGAGAATACTTCGGACTTCTCTCCCGAACACATCATTTCATTCCTTAAAGATGGTTACTCGGATTGTAAGTCTTCAGTGATAGCCAGCAGAATCATTATAAACTATTTCATTCATTTTCGTGAGTACTTAGAAGCTTCGGAAATGTGCCGGAGTGGTATAAAAATGTTAGCTGATCTCCAAAGATCGATCGGGGCAGACCTTACCAATTCAAGGGAAGATCTCATTTGTTCGCTTGCTGTTGTTTATACTTATCACGAAGCTCCCAAGAATTTCAGTAGAGCCCTTGAATTATATGAACGTATTCTCGAAGACAACAAGTCAAACAAAAGAGCCAGAATCGGGAAAGGTTTGATTCTTATGGAAAAGGGAAATTTACCAATCGCAAAAGAATTGTTACTGGAAGTGTACGCCGAATACTCTGATGACCCTGATACCTTGATGGAGCTTGGATGGTGTGAAGTAAGATTGGGCAATAGAGAAGCCGGTAGACAGCTACTTGAACGATCACTCCCATTATTGAGAGGAAGTGATTTACAAACTAGTGAATTGAGGGCTAAGATTCATTGGAGAATGGCACAAAGTTATCTCACTAAAGACTTTGATGTTTATGATGACAGTATTGCTATAAATGTCCCATATGACTTGTTGATTCTGTCATTGAAGAACTACTCGAATTTCGCTCCGCTGTATACGTCTCTTGGGGTAATCTATATGCGTCATTACCAGGACAAGGTAAGAGCACAGAAATGTTTTTTCAAAGCTTTTGAATTGGATGTTTCTCAAGTAGTATCAGCTCATTATCTAGTCAAGGACATGACTCAGAAGAACGAATGGGATGTGGCAGAGATCTTGTGTGTAAAGATAATCAACAGTGAGAGTGCTCGTAGAGCCTTATCTCAAGAACAAGGCGATGATGCTGCTTGGCCTTACAGAGTATTGGGATGTTCAGCACTTAATAAACAAGATGATGCTAAAGCAGTTGAATGGTTTCAAACTGCTTTACGTATGACATCAATGGATTTTGAATGTTGGGTTGGTTTGGGAGAAGCTTATTATCATTGCGGTAAACTCGATGCTGCCCAGAAAGTATTCGAAAGAGCTTTGACCATCAATCAAGATTCGTGGCATGTCATGTATTTATTGGGTAAAGTGCTCAGTGATATGAAAGAGTATGAATTGGGTATTGATAATTTACAGAAAGCCTTACTCCTTAGACCAAATGAAGAGTGTATCGTCAATGCATTATTCTTGGCCAAATTAGATCATGCCCAAAAGCTTTTGAGTACTGGATATTTTGGTAGAGTGTTGGATTGTAATAACGATGCTCTTGAATTGATCAAACAATGTAGTTTGATTAACAATAAGGCCCAGTCTTTATGGTTGGCCTTATATAAATGTCTTGAGATCTTTTTGAAAGTCCAAGTCGACATAGAAAAGTTCCCAACGGAACAAATCACCATGATTTTCGAGACTCTTGATCCTATTGTTCAATATTCTGATTCCTTATTAAATGAAGTGGATGAATTGGATGGTAAAATCGATTTGAATTGGTGTAAAGACAAACACGAAAATGGGAAATATACCGATGGAATTTCAAGACTCATTGTGTATACTTTCAAAAGATGTATTGATTTATTCCCAAACCAAGGCAGATATATGCGTTCAGTAAACTATTATAATCTAGGTTTGGCCTACTACAATTGCTACAATTTGAACAACAATTACGAGGGAACAAGAAGCTCTTCAATAAAGTGTTTCAAGAAAGCGATCCAGCTTGAAGGAAAGAATCCAAATTTCTGGGTAGGACTCGGAAATGCATACTCAAGCTTCAGTCCCCAGATCAGTCAACATTGTTTCATCAAAGCCACCGCATTGGAATCAAGAGATGGAGAGATCTGGAATAACCTTGCAGCTCTTTATTTGAAGTATGGAGATGTAGAATTAGCCCAAGAAGCGTTCCTCAGATCACAGTCAGTTGCACCTGAGTCGTCACAAGCATGGCTTGGTCATGCTATGGCTGCAAAGGCCCAGGAAGATACCGTAAAGGCAAGTAATCTTTTCACTCATGCGTACATTCTTTCTAATGGAAGATCACCGATTGCTCAACTTTTGTATGCACTTTCTGTGCTTAACACCAGAATTGGGTCAAGTAGTCCAAGCGATATTTCCACGGCTCAAGAATTTGGTATTGCTAATTTTGCCATTCAAAATTATCTTAAGTTCTATCCAAATGATAAGATGGGATTGAAAATTGCCTTGACTATCAGTGAACGATGCAAGACTTTTGAATTAAGTAAACAAATTGGGGAAAAGCTTTTGAATAAACTTGAAGCAGAATACGAAGAAACAGAGAGCGAGGTAGTTCTCGAAGAGTTTATTAATGCCAAAGCGCAAGTAGCTAGAATTTATTTGGCAGTCAATGACTACAACAGAGCCATTGAAGAAAGTGAGGCTGTACTCGGCCTAGCCGAAGATAACAGTAAGCAGCAATTATCGGCTAGAATAACCATTGGGCTTTCATATTTTTTCCTTGATGATATGGAGAAATCGGTCGATCAGTTGAAAATTATCTTGTATGATCATAATCAAGATGCGTGGATTGTTACTCTCACAGCTCAAATTTTAAATGCTTTTGCAACAGAGACCACTCAACAAGCAGCAATGGATCAATTGTTCTCTTTCATTGAAGACAATGAGACTTCATTGGTGATTGTTCTTACATTAGGAGCTATTTGTCTCAAAAACAACGTAGAAGAAGTTTTACCTGCTATAAAAGACGAACTAAATGGATTGCCATTGACAGAGATAGTCAATGATGTAAGAAAATACGTTCCAAGGTTACTTGAAGAGATCAATAGTAAAATCAATGTAGATTCCAAAGTATGGGAGCGGAATGCCATTTTATTTCCACAGGATTATAACGTTTGGAAACATATAAATAGTGAAATGGCCCTTAAAGTGGCTCAACTTGAGGATACAAAGATGAACTCATTTGACATGAGTGGAGCTTATGCTAATAATGGGGGACTTCGAGATATTCAAAGAAGTATTATTTTAGCTCCACACAATCAAGATGCGTGGTATAAGTTGGAGGCTATTGAGAATAAGTAAGTAAAGGATAATTTGGGCAATGAATGTACATGTAGATATCGTGGAATTATATAGAGGAGTTCTAATACAGTCATAGAGTATACACTTATCAGCATAAGTCTCGGGTCTCATCTCCGTCCCTCACTTCACTCGCTTCCCTCGCATGCCCCGCCGCATCGTTCCCTCTTTGTTCCATTATCGCGGTAATTGTTCGTCGCAACCACGTCTTCTTGCTATCACTTATCGTGTTGACTGCTTCTCTCCAGCCTTCCCAGCCTCCCCCCTTCCCAGCCTTCCTTATAAACCTATCTCCTTCTCTCACCCTCTCTCCCCTTTCTCACTATCTCACCCTGACTCACCCTGACTCATATCCCATCTTACGTCACACCCTCACCGTCCCACCGCACTCGTCCCATCCCCACTCGCACTCGATAAGATAACCAGGTCTCACATCCCATAATATGGTATCTCCCCATGATAAACTCGATCATGAAAAATTAGATCCATACGTCAAAAAACAAAATGCCAAACTAACACAAGTGGTTCAAAATTTCTTCACAAAATCTCTCCAAGTTATTCTAACTGCAAGGAGTGAAAACATCGATCACACTAATGATTCAAAATTAAATAAATGGTTTAATCTTCTAATACCCGTGTCAGTTAACAGTAGTGTAAATAAAGATGAATTAAAATTGTGGAAAAGTTGTGGTGATTTATCGTCGATACCTCCAATGATCATTGAAACTTCAGTAGATTTAAGGCATTTAACAAATAAGAACTCATTAATGCTTCGAGATTCTAATGGCAATTCTTGGGGGGTTATTAAGGATAATTCTAAAAAGAACGAGGTGGTGATTGAAAGGTGGTTGATTGAGTTTGACACCAATGAAGTTAGTGGATCAATCATCGATGAATTGCCATTAATTTATAAACAGGCCATTATCTTATTCAGAAATCTTTATGGATTCTTAAGACTAATGCCAGCTTTTAAACTACGTAATAGTTTGAATGATCAATTGAGTTTGACAAATCGAATTATAGACGGTAAGCAACCTATTAGTTCAAAGGGGAGAATTGGTTTATCAAAATCAATTATCCCTCATCAAATGCTTACCACTGATTCTCATTTGATTCAGAAAAATTTCCATACCATCCAGACCAGTTTGGGGACTTTGAAAGTCTCCACCATTTATAGAAGACATGCAGATTTTGCCCTTAATGATAATGATGATATCCTCATGTACCTGGATGAAAAACTTGAGGGAAAACTTGATAAATCAGACGAAAAACTTGAAGAGAAACTCCAAGACAAACCTGACGAAAAACTCGACGTTTCGGTGAAATCCATGTCGATTTCTCCCAATACTAAAGAAACTCCAAACATCCCAGTCAGACCATCGATTCAACCATTTAGAGTGGGCTCAATAGGCACATCTCCGCCTCCACAATCATTGGAGAGAAGAATATCTATCACCAGTAATAAATCTACCTCAAATGCATCTTTGGCTGCTATGCTTAGAAACCCTCGTGGTTCAGGGTCTTCTACAATTGGTAATATCCCTATTTCAAATAGCATTAGTCAGAACGCAAATTCGGTACCAAGATCAATCTCTTCGTCTCATGGGGAGAGTGAATCTCCGAACCCTGAAGCTATACCAAGCTCCACACCAAGATTCTCTTCATCTTTTGGTTCAAGAGCTAGTAGAAGATTCAGCAATACAAGTGTACGTCAAAGCATACTTCAGCAAAATTTATACGACCAGAGTTATCTTGGAACTAGTGCAGGTCTGACGACATCGACAAATCCATTGAGTGGGCTTTATCTTGATGATGATATTAGTGATTTCGTAAGAATGATCGATAGTAAAACAGATTTGAGATTCACTGGTAAGAGTCCTAACTCTATTGGTAGTCAAAATAATAATGAGGGTGATGTCCTTAATAAATTCCAATTAATGAAATATCAACATCAACAACTAGGTGATAGTGTAAACCAAAGTCTTATTCTTCAACAAAATAACCCTAGTAGTCAAGTATCAAGTAGAAAATCTTCCCATTCTCAATCAATTAGTCCATTTGAGAGACTGAACCCAAGTAATCAAAATTTACCTACAATTGATTCGAAATTGGAGAGAAATGAGCAAAAACTCTTACCGGCACCAGAAAAGCCAATCTCTGGAGTTAAAGGGTTATCTACTACCCCATCAGTTTATGCTAATCGTAGATCGATTCAGTACGAAAATGTGTTTGAAGATGATGATGATGGAGAGGACTACTACTTACAACTGAAGGGCCAAAAGAATGAAGAAGAAGACGATGATTTATTATTCACCATGAGTGATATGAATCTAACTAAACATTAGTTATATAGTAATACAAATAATATTTATCAAACTAAAGTTCCCACTTTTCGCAGCCAACCATATTCCACCCGCACATGAAGCTACTACGGTCCATTAGAAATTTAACCTCTTCAGCTATAAGAAGAGCTTCCCCCCTAGAATTATACGATGCCCGTGTAAATTCAGGCAGATTAAGAGACGACCCTTATCAGAGGAAAATCATCTCAAACCTTTCTTTTCTCCACGAATCCCTCAACGCTTACAACCCACCAAAAGTCGACACCCCAGATGTTTCAGATTTAAAACCAAAAACTGGAATTGCAAAATTGCTAGGAAGCATGTTTCATTCAAGTATCAAAGAACCGGATTTGGACAGTCTTTTAAATAAAGATAATCTCGTCAAGGGAATTTATCTTTATGGAGATGTTGGATGTGGTAAGACCATGTTGATGGATTTATTTTACGAGACAATCCCTGACCATTTACCGAAAAGACGATTACATTTCCATCAATTCATGCAACATCTTCACAAGAGATCCCACCAACTCAAACGAGAACATCACAATGATCTCGATGTAATCCCTTTACTTGCTAGTGAAATCGCTCAACAATCGACCGTGTTGTGTTTTGACGAATTTCAAGTGACAGATGTGGCAGATGCTATGTTGTTGAGAAGATTGATGATGATGTTGTTAAGTCCAGAGTATGGGGTTATTTTATTTGCAACTTCAAATAGAGCTCCCGATGATCTTTATTTAAATGGGATTCAAAGGAAACTGTTTATACCATGTATTAAACTCATTAAAAGACAAACTAGAGTTATCTACTTAAATAGTCCTACGGATTATCGTAAAATCCCCAGACCTGTATCGTCAGTGTATAAGTACCCTAACCCAGGCGTTAAGTATAATTCCAAGCTGTTTGTTACCTCAAGGCAAACTCATATAAATGAATGGTATGAGTATTTCAATAAGGACAATGATGATAAACAGATTGTGGAAGATTACACTTTAAAAGTATGGGGAAGAGAACTTCATGTTCCCAGATGTTCACATCCTTACGTTGCTCAATTCACTTTTGATGAACTTTGTGGTAAACCACTTGCGGCAGGTGACTACTTGACCTTAGCTACTTCTTTCCAGTCGTTTATAATAACCGATATACCTTATCTCTCAATCGATGTAAGAGATCGAGTTAGAAGATTTATCACGTTTCTTGATGCTATTTATGATAGTCATGATAGAATCGCTGTCACGGCGGCTGCAAATTTTAAAGATTTGTTTGTAGAACCAGAAGATTTACAAAAAGACAATTTTAGTTTATATCAAAGACAAAGAAAAACTGGAGTCGAAGAAACTTTTGAAGATGATGAATTAGTCACTAAACACGGATTCGATAAATCGGTAGCTAAAAAGGCTTCAATGTTTGCAAATGATGAAGAGAAATTTGCATTTGCAAGAGCACTATCTAGATTAAGTCAAATGAGCACTACCGACTGGATTGAAAATGTTAGACCTATAGATTAGTAAGCTATTATTATTATTTATTATTTATTCAATACATTATATACAGTGAATAGAATCAACGGCTCCTGCCATTAGACTGTGCAGCAACGCGACGGGTACATGCAGACACCGATCAAATGCATCTGAAATCAATCGGGTAATGCAAGAGCGGCCGGTGTCTGGGCCTTTATGATGAGTGGGTGTCTGGGAAACAGAAAGACGGTCTTCGTTTAGTTTGACTAAACCCGATCAATCAGTCAATTTTATCCCAATTCAGTCAATCTACAAATATTCTCCCGTACCTATTGTTGCGGGAACATATCTAACAATTGGATTACACAAACAATAGGAATAAGGCAAATGTGGTCCGCGCACTACCATCTATTCTCAGGGACGAGAAGCCCCAGTGGGGAATGGAAATTGACAGGGGCAACCCCGGAGCAACCTTAAGCCAGCCGACCCGATGCTAAGTCAGTTAATAGTGGCAACTTAAACTTTAATCACGTCGCGAGACCTACAAGTCCCCATTCAATGTACCTATATATAGACTGAAATGCAATGTCCCATTTAGGATACGACCCGCATTCCGAATCAAGAATTATCCATCCGTATCAAGACTGTCGCATTGGACTATTGCTTGGCTCAGGAGAACATCTTATCTACTTGACACATTGAATAATCTACAATTATACTAGTTAATATCATTAATATAAAACTATAAAATCTTATCTATAAAAAGATCATTGTTGCCTATTGTATACAGCAACAATCCTAAAAAAAATCCCAAAAACCTACCTGAAACGGTGCTGGCCAGAGCCACGACCCTAATTGGTTTTGTTTTTTTTTTTCTCTGGAGTCCCTGCGAAATCTCATTTCTAATTTAAGATTCTTATTAGTCCTTTTAAAAACATTTAATAAAACTGCTTTTTTTGTTAGTTCAAAGTATCAGATTCGTCAAATACTCATAAATTACATCTAATTCCGTTTTTCCCCCGTGATTTAACTCCATATTTTACCGTGTTTCATTATCGTATGAATCCTTTCGTTTATCCCAGTTATTCCATTCGCTTACCATGAATTCTGAACCTGCCCATTCAGGGAAATCTAGTGAAAATTACTATGACATTCTGATCAAATCTACAAAGAAGAACAAACCTATAATCCCTCCCAGAAGAATCAACTCTCTGACAAATATCAATGAATTAAATAAGAGACCCAGTGATTATTATATAAGAAAATTAAGTGCTAGCTCGTTAAATTTAGCGAAAAGGCCAATATCTGGTGATTCAATCGTGTCATTAAATTCAACTTATTCTGATGAAAT
Source organism: Yamadazyma diddensiae (assembly GCA_030563465.1). Taxonomy (NCBI): domain Eukaryota; kingdom Fungi; phylum Ascomycota; class Pichiomycetes; order Serinales; family Debaryomycetaceae; genus Yamadazyma; species Yamadazyma diddensiae. Next base: position 39,203 of record JAJMIX010000017.1, read on the forward strand.
AAGCTTGAATTCTGCTGGATTCGACCCCCATGATTCAAGATTAAGTTCAATGACTTCAAAGTCAATTTTATCCCCCAGTGATTCTCCAAATTTAAATATTTTTCCTGAAAAACTCGAAGAAGAAATCGATAGTCTGGCCACCATAACCACCACCAACGTTTCTCAAGACGAGATTAATGATGTTGCCGAAAGATCTTTTGGTAATAAATTAAGTAATACTTCAGTCCAATCAATTGATTCTTCGATCAATAATAGTCAGTCGTTTTCTTCCTCAACTCTCACGTTATCAAGGACTAAAACCAAGTATTTGAGCCAGGAAGAAATCAAAAGTCGACAAAAATTGAGAAAGAAACAGTATGATGAGAGCTATTTTGAAGATGAAATCCTTTCCAATGACATTGATTTGGTTTTTAATGTACCAGTAATCAAGAACCAGAGTGAATTATATTTCAAAAAGAGTATCAGGAACAATTTACTCGATGATAATCAATACAAACCATTCCCATTGCCGGGAAAGTTAAGAAGCAATTCAACCCCAAATTTGAAACCGATAAATACCACTAATACCCCTTCAAAGAGTAATATTTCGGTTCATCAAGTTCCTGAAAAAGTCATAGAAGAAGAAACGACAGAAGATCCGGAAGAAGAGTCTTTTGATAGCTTCTCAGTTGATGATGATTCTCAGATCATTAGTAATATTTCAAACTATTACTCTCAAAGATCAAAATCATACTCTAAATTAGTACAAATGTCCAGACATGATAACATGTTATACAAATTACCTAATTATATCAAATCTCAATCGTCCATGGAGGATTTAAATTTGATCAGTCCGGAGAAGATCAATTTCGTTGATCAAACTAGGCCAATCAATTTACCTCCAAAACCACAGAATGATAAAGCTAAACACAACAGAGAATTAAAGAGAATGATTAAAGATTTCGAGAAATCTTCTTTCTTTGATGAAGGCTCATGTGACAAAGAATGGACTGATTTAATCAATGATGCTTCTTTTGACAAGAGATTAGTCAATGAAAAGAATATCATAAGGAAATTAAATTGGGATTCCAATTGTCCTGAGACCTTGAGATATGATTATATGGTGAAATTGTTATCGGTAAATCATCATGATGATATCCAGAAAATTGACGATAATTTCGAAAAATTATATTCTGCGTATATGAATTTGAATGAGTCAATAAAAATAAACCGGAATATAGAATTTCAAAAAATCATTGAATCTGTGCTAACTAAACCATTATTCCATTCGAACCTTTGTTTGGGTTCTTCGTTGATGGTCTCAGACATTGATGGTTTCAAGGAGAATTTCTCAACTATTTTATTCATCAAATCAATTGATAATAGTTTACAGAAACATGACGAAATTTTTTTGATCCCGGTAATTGGATTATTATTTGGAGAAAGATCTGTCAAAGAGCAATTCAGAATAATTGAATTGATGAACCAAAGAATCTTTACAAAAGAATTAAGAACTGAAATCAATAAAGGATTCGAGACTTGGTCAAGCAAATTACCTAAAAAAATTAGCGGATTTCTCCAAAACTTCAATTTACAACAGGAGTTTTCAAACTTAAATTTGAGTCAATTTTTCGATATTTTGCTTCAACTTAATGATAAATTACCATTGAGTATTTCAGCATCTCTGCCATCAACTCCAATTTCTTCGAATGCACCATCAATATTTCAATCCTGTTCTAAGGAAGTTGTATTTAAATTTTTACAACTATTATCAATTTACAATGTCAATTATAAAACCAAGCTCATTAATCATAATAAAATCTTCCAAAGTATGTTGACAGTAATAATCAAATATTATCACATCAATTGGAATGATTTCACCGAGCTCATAAGGCACAACAAATCAATCAAATTGAACTTTAATATGAACAACGGTATCAATTTGAATAATTTTAATGATAAATGGAAAACTATTTTCAGAAGTATTTAGGGATTACGAAATCTTTACATTTATGAATACATAATATACTACATTCACATATCTATATCGATAGCATCTGGATTGGAAGCTCCATTGACATTTTTCATGGTAGATTTAACAAATCCATCCGGTTCTCTTTTGTTTGTGTTGATTTGGTTTTTGAATCTGATCATCTTCTTGAAGGTACTTTCATCGCCGTATTCTAACTCAAAATCTTCCCAATCTTTGAACGGATACTCAACGTTTGAGTGTAAGTATTCAAAAAGTGATCTGACTCTTTCGAATTGTTTAGCTTTGATCTCATACTTAATAAATTCTTTTGAGAGCTTGATAAGCGAGTCGTTTGTTAATTTCAATGTCATCCACTTTTCGAACCATTGTCTTAGATCGACCTGACCATCGAATTTGCTGATTAAAATCATTATTAATTCTATAGGGTCTAAAGATGTTGACAATATATAGTCATTGACTATATCAAAAGATTTAATTATTAGACCTTTACTGTATTCGAACTCTGAATACAATATGATGATCGGTTTGACCAAATCTTTAGGTAAATCAGCCAAACTTTTATCAAACAAATCTCTGGTTTGTTCTGTATCTTGATTGAATTGTATCATTTTCACCAAGTAATTGTTATAAATTTCAAATCTAATGCTCTTATCGTTGAACTCTTTGAGGCCGATTTCGTAGATCTTGAATGATTCATTGATCTCGCCTTCGTCCTCAAGAAAGTTAGCAAATTGGAATAACATAAGGGGCGTTGCATACTTAAGTTCAATCATTTTAGAATATGCAGCCTTTATTCTGGCAATATCATCGACATAAATTTCCATTATTTCGAAATAATATGACCACAATCTGATCGACCTGGAGATATCGTCTGCTTTAAATATTACCGATTCCAACACTAAGAGACCTTTTTCAAAATTGTCACTTTCAACGTAGATTTTAGCCCAATTACAATAAATCTCCTCCAAATCAGATACAGACTTAAATTTTGAAGTTACAGATTTACTATAAATCAAATCAGCCGTTTTTAGATCCTTTTTACTGCTATAAATTTGTGCATATTTTATCCAAATATCACACAACCTATGACCTTCATTCGAGTAACAAGTCAAAGGGTTTATGGACTTTATAGCTTCAACAAACGTCATTAACAACCCATTTATATCCTTTTTATCTTCATAAATCTCGAATCTTCTGAACCACGTATCAAGGCTGTTAGCGTCTCCTTTCAAGTAAATATTGTTGATCATTATTTGACGATTATTAATTAACTTCTCATATTGGTCTATATCATAATCATCTGCATCCTCAGTCAATACAGATTCTTCTAAATAAGAAAGGTATGTCTCGTAAATTGTCGTAAACTCATAAACTGAAGTACAGTTGTTTAATGCAGTTGTAAAATAGTGGATTTTAAGTTCATGATCACCGACTGATTCAATCAATTTAATATATCCAAACCCATACTCTTCAGGGAACTTCTTTAAAAACCATTTACATAACAGCTCATCTTTGACGAATTGAAGAATAGATTTCCAATCATCGACCCCAAAATCACCAGTTCTCATGATTTGTACTACACAATCGATCCCAGACGGTTGTGCCCATAATGCCAATTTGAGTAAATGATTCACGTCGAATTTCCCGTATGATATAAACCGTAGAAGAATCTCAGTAGACAATTGAGGAGAATATGGAGATATTATATCGGCGAATTGAAGGAACAAGGGCCATATTTTATCGTGGTGCTCAAACGGCAAATTTTTGAAGCAGGTTACATACTGATGTAACACAAAACTAACATTAGCTTGTCTGTTAACTAAGGACAAGAATTTATGCCAAATTTCAACATCTTCAGGGAAAAATCCCAAACATCGTTTATATATATCATTTACAATATCAAATTGTTTTCTGTGGTGGAAGAAATTCAATTTTTCAATTTTTGCATCCATTATTTGAAAATAAAATAGCCAAAATTGTCTTGTCTCATCGATGAGATGACATGAGGAGAAATAATCAATAGCTCGTTCAATAATGAATATTTTTGTCTGAGATTTCACAGAATTAATATACTCAAACCATAGATACTTATTATCCATATCTTTAGCCAATTTAATCTCATACCCCAAATCACCAATCACCTGGTCAATCTCAAACTTCATGGTCTTATCACAGTTCGCACACAAATTCAATATTTTTCGCACTCGGGATTTTCCAACCTTCAACAATTCCCCTTATCCATTGGAGAACTGTAGAATTTAACGTAAAAAAACGCTTAATTAACTATGAGTGGAGCTGGTAATAGGGAACAGGTTTTCCCTACTAGAATGACATTGGGTACTATGAAATTAAAATTAAAGGGTGCTCAACAAGGACATTCATTATTGAAGAGAAAATCTGAAGCTTTGACAAAAAGATTTAGAGAAATTACTCAAAGAATTGATGATTCTAAGAGGAAAATGGGTAGAGTTATGCAAACAGCTGCATTTTCATTGGCTGAAGTTCAATACGCTGTTGGTGGTAACATTTCTTATGAAATTCAAGAGAGTGTTCAAAATGCCAGATTTAAAATCAGAGCTAAACAAGAAAATGTTTCGGGGGTTTTCTTACCAACTTTTGATAGTGAGATTGATGAAGATATAAATGATTTTAAATTGACCGGTTTAGGTAGAGGTGGACAACAAGTTCAAAAGGCCAAAATGGTTTATACTAGAGCTGTTGAAACATTGGTCGAATTAGCTTCATTACAAACAGCATTTATTATTTTAGATGAAGTTATCAAAGTTACCAATAGAAGAGTTAATGCTATTGAACACGTTATTATACCAAGAACTGAAAATACCATTAGTTATATTAATTCAGAATTGGATGAATTAGATAGAGAGGAATTTTATAGGTTGAAAAAAGTCCAAGAAAAGAAACAATTAGCTACCGAAGCTGATGAATTAGAGCAACAAGCTAAAATTGAAGAACAAGCCAAAGAACAAATGGATGAAGAACGTCTTGAAAAAGAAGTCGAACAATTGGATATTAAAGAAGAGGAACAAAAAGATAATGAGTCAAAGGCTGCGCCAGATGATTCGAAATCTGATGCTGAGCCAAACGATATTTTAGAAGAGAAAGAAGATGATGTTATTTTTTAATAGTTTAGTTCTAATAAATGATCTACTTTCGTGTGTGTTTCTGTTCTAACACATAATGTACTTTAGTATTGCCTTGCCTTAGACCTCTCCATGGATACCTGGTCCTTGTTTTGTCTCTTTTGGTTTTAGCTGTGAATGGTTTGTAGTGAAGTTTATCTGTGTTAGGCAACTCATCCAACCGCCAATCTTGTAGTCTAGACTGTTTATTTGATGCAGATTTTTTTGGTATGAATATCTGTAAAGTACTTACGGTAATCTCTTGATGTTATATATTGTACACGGCACGAGATATGCTCATCATTTTTTACTGGTGATAGCCACTGACTGGACCTTTGTAGGTATGCCTTAGTGTAGCAGTGTATATGCAGGATTGGGTATATTGCATATTTTTTTATCTAGATTTGCAACGCTTGCCGCAAACATCGTGGATGCGGCAAAGTTTGCAGCAATTAATGTAAAAACCAATGAGTCAATGGGATTTATATCTCAAAGTATTCATTTTTTAATATATATTCTCTAACAAAAGTTTTTCATAATGGCTGAATTCATTTAATCATCTTATTATTATATATTGAATAATTCAAAAGTTCTATTAGGGGGCGCTTACCAATAGCCTAAGGCGACGTGCGTAAGCTTTAGGTTTTTTAAACCTTGCTTCAACTCTAGACACCTCTTGTTGGATGTTTCTTTCCCTTTTATTCAAATCCGATGTATAATATGCTCTCTTAAAGCCATAATCACTACAAATAGTTCATATTATGATCTTGTAACGCTATGAAAGTCGGCACACCACTCAATGTCTTTTGATTGTGGTTAAACCCTAACACTGGGTGTCTGGGTTTCCCCCCGATGGGGTATGAGCCGAGAAGGTTGCATATAAATTTTGGAGCCATGAATACCCAAGCATTGGTTACCTTAAAAATATATCTAGTTATCGTGATAATACCAGGGGTGTGAATAGAGATAAAGATGACTCTAGTTTCTCTGTAGATGGATCAAAATCTGGCCATAAACGCATCATAAGTATAGTAATCGAAGATTCTCTTTGTAAACGGCAAAAGTCATGGCAAAAACCTATCCGCTATTAATTCCCATGTACTCAACTAACTTCGCTGCTTAAACCTGCGTCAGAATGTGTCGTACCCACCCAACAGTTCAAATGAAGTACCAAATAACTCCAATGCTCAAGCTTGTTAGTAGTCACTTCCTCAAGTATAGCTTCCGCTCCCCCATACATCTCACCATGTATTCAAGGCTACTATTTTGCATTGGAGCCAGCAAATACTTGACTTAAGATCAATTTTTCCGCTTACAGCAGGATTTCGACTACGTAGATATGGCTTTAAGTTTAAACATTAGTCAGCTATAAACACCGAGCGCTAATTGAGTTGGAAAATATTCTTGGATATCTGATTGACTTCGTACAAAGCTAATTTCAGATTTGGGACCTCCTGGAGGATTAAATAACAAGCAAAATTGGCAAAATCTTTATTGGTTTTTGCACGACCATTGGTCAGTATGTAATCCCGCGGATTTTAGAAGCTCAGAAATCGGGCGTGTGGTCTAGTGGTATGATTCTCGCTTTGGGCGAAGTGACGGTTACACCGTTTCTAATCACAAGCATGCGAGAGGCCCTGGGTTCAATTCCCAGCTCGCCCCTTTTTTTTTTCCAGATTTTTTTTTGCCCTTTCAATTAATTCACAATTGTTTATTGATTATATAGAATATATGAAAGCCCTGTTCGAACTGTTGGTGCCTCGAACTGATGGTGTATGGTGATTTGTGGTTCACTCACATTATATATGTAAACATGCCTGGTGAGATGGCTGCAAACTTGATGCGAAATAGATTAGACTCCTAGACGATCTCTAGGAATCGAAAAATAATGGTCTGTTGTGGAGACAAGAGAGTTAGTAATTTCAAATGATTTTAGCGAATATTAGAGAAATTCAGAGAAATTAAATATTTTAACTAAAGTACTAATTTTGTGAAAACTGCAAAATCTGCCAAATTCACGGTTTGAGCAAGAATTCTCGGTAAACTTAATTAGATGACCAGAGGTCCTAAAAAATAGTCATCTACGAAAAGTAATCAAATTAACCAAATCTGTAAATAAATCTAGTCATCTATTTGAAGATAACCCTAAAGTCATCTATTTGCATTATCGATATCCCCTAGCAATTGCTCCTTTTGGGGACCAAATCTGCATACAATCTCCTTTGTTAATCATCTTTAATTTTCGGACTAATTACATTCTGCGGCAAGCTGGTGGCCTGCAGGCAGGTGAATGCCCCGGATAGTCTCCACAAGTTAGCCAATTGGTGATAGTTCAAGCCCCCATGATCATTAATAATATACAGTAAAAAGCAGTAATGCCACCAAATTACATAAAATTGGGGCCTCATATACCATTACCTCATAACAGTTGAGAGATTGGCAAATTCTGCACATTTGAAAATTGTATGCACGACACAACGTCGATATTTTCTTTTTATATTTTCTTTTGCAGTTTCTTTTGCGCGTTGATTGCAGCCACTATATAAATGCCCGTGGTGCCCATGTTTAAATTCAACAATGACAATCGATAGTACCATTGAAGCTAGCCAAGTTCCAGAACACCAAGCCCAATCTGTTATCAATACAGCTGTTGGAACCGTTCCAGTTGCTTTCCCAACCATCGGTAATAACATTATTGATTTGTTCATGTTAACTGGGAAATCAGCAATTGTAACTGGTGGTGCAAGAGGTATCGGATACGTTATTTCTGAAAGTTACTGTCAAGCTAATGTATCTAAATTAGCCATTGTTGATTATGCTCCAAATGATGAAAACGTTGGTAAATTAAAGAAATCTTATCCAAATACCCAAATTGAATTTTTCAAATGTGATGTCAGAAAGCAAGATAATGTTAAAGAAGTTATTGAAAAAATTCAAGACTTATTTGAAGTGATTGATATCTTTGTCGCTAATGCCGGTATCCCATGGACTTCAGGGGAAATCGTTGACGCCGATAATGATGCTGAATGGCATAATGTTATGGATGTTGATTTAAATGGAGTTTACTACTGTGCTAAAAATATCGGTAAAGTATTCAAAAAACAAGGTAAAGGATCAATGATTTTTACCGCTTCAATGTCAGGACACATTGTCAATGTTCCAAATTATCAAGCTCCATATAATGCAGCCAAAGCCGCCGTGTTACATTTATCAAAATCTCTCTCAGTTGAATGGATCGATTTCGCAAGAGTTAATACCGTGTCGCCTGGTTATATGGCTACTGAAATTTCCGATTTCGTACCAAAAGATATCAGGACCCATTGGTGTAAATTAATTCCAAAGGGAAGAGAAGGAGTTCCAAGAGAATTAGCCGGAGCTTATTTATACCTTGCTAGTGATGCAGCAAGTTATACAACAGGAGCCGATATCAGAGTTGATGGTGGATATACCGCACCATAAATAGATTAATACATATTAGATAATACCCCAGATTAGGAGCAATCTCGGAACCGGAGTCGGACGCCGAGGTGACAGCGCGACCCGCTAGTTCCCCGACCGCCAGCCAATCAAACTGTGCGAATTTCCCATTACCCAGGAGTTCTCACTTAGTTTTGCAGGAAAAAAACTTCTTTACTATTTCAATCTAAATATAATGTTAAGTGTACGTAATGTGCTTAACAAGCAATCAACTAGATTGTTTTCTAGTTCAATCACTGCCAGACAAACCATTGGTTCAAATATTAAAGGTACTGAATTTAATGCCTCTAAATATATGGGTCAAAAATACCATGTCATAGATCATGAATATGATTGTGTGGTTATTGGTGCTGGTGGTGCAGGTTTAAGAGCTGCTTTTGGTTTAGCTGAAGCCGGTTATAAAACTGCTTGTATTTCCAAATTATTCCCAACCAGATCTCATACTGTGGCTGCTCAAGGTGGTATTAACGCTGCCTTGGGTAATATGCACAAGGATGACTGGCATTGGCATATGTATGATACCGTTAAAGGTTCTGATTGGTTAGGTGATCAAGATGCTATTCATTATATGACTAAAGAAGCACCAAAATCCATCTATGAATTGGAAAATTACGGTGTCCCATTCTCTAGAAATGAAGAAGGTAGAATTTATCAAAGAGCTTTTGGAGGTCAATCTAAAGAATATGGTAAAGGTGGTCAAGCTTACAGAACTTGTGCTGTAGCTGATAGAACCGGTCATGCTTTATTACATTCTTTGTATGGTCAAAGTTTGAGACACGATACCCATTTCTTTATTGAATTCTTTGCTACCGATTTATTAATGCAAGATGGGGAATGTGTAGGTGTTATGGCTTATAATCAAGAAGATGGTACTTTACACAGATTCAGATCTCATAAGACTGTTATCGCCACTGGTGGTTACGGTAGAGCTTACTTTTCTTGTACTTCTGCTCATACCTGTACCGGTGATGGTTATGCCATGGTTTCAAGAGCTGGTTTACCTTTAGAAGATTTGGAATTCGTTCAATTCCATCCTTCTGGTATTTACGGTTCCGGTTGTTTAATTACTGAAGGTGCTAGAGGTGAAGGTGGTTTCTTAGTTAACTCTGAAGGTGAAAGATTTATGGAACGTTATGCTCCAAGTGCTAAAGATTTAGCTTCAAGAGATGTTGTCTCAAGAGCTATGACTATGGAAATCAATGAAGGTAGAGGTGTTGGTCCTCATAAAGATCACATATACTTACAATTGAGTCATATTCCTGCTTCTGTTTTGAAAGAAAGATTACCAGGTATTTCTGAAACTGCTCATATTTTCGCTGGTGTTGATGTTACCAAAGAACCAATTCCAATTTTACCAACTGTCCACTATAATATGGGAGGTATTCCTACCAAATGGACTGGTGAAGTTTTGAAGAAGAATGAAAAGGGTGAAGATGAAATTGTCCCAGGTTTATTCGCTTGTGGTGAAGCTGCTTGTGCTTCCGTTCATGGTGCTAACAGATTAGGTGCTAATTCTTTATTAGATTTAGTCGTTTTTGGTAGAGCTGTTTCTCATACTATTGCTGAACAATTAACTCCAGGTACTCCATTAAAACCATCTCCAAAAGACATTGGTATGTTCTCAATTGAAAACTTGGATAAAGCCAGAACCGCTAATGGTACTAAATCAACTGCTGATATCAGATTACATATGCAAAAGACTATGCAAAAAGGATGTGCTGTTTTCAGATTACAAGATACTTTAGATAAATGTGTTGAAGAAATTGAAGAAGTTGACAAATCATTTGCTGATGTTAAGACTACTGACAGATCAATGATTTGGAATTCTGATTTAGTTGAAACTTTGGAATTACAAAACTTGTTAACTTGTGCAACTCAAACTGCTCACTCAGCTGCTGCTAGAAAAGAATCTAGAGGTGCTCATGCCAGAGATGATTATCAAGAAAGAGACGATGTAAACTGGAGAAAGCACACTTTATCATACCAAACCGCTTACGGTCAACCAGTCAAATTAGATTACAGAGATGTTGTCAAGACTACTTTGGATGAAAATGACTGTAAACCAGTTCCACCAGCCAAGCGTGTTTACTAGTTTTGATTTTTGTATATCACCGGAATGCATATATTTATTGTCGCAAAATAGGAGTAGAATTTTATAGAAAATAGGTTCGGTACGCGAGGAAAAATGGGTACGAAAAAATATGGCTACGTAATGGTTAGAATCCATTACCCCACTTGGTTGCCGAAGCCCTTTATTCATGAATCCCCCATTTTTTTAATAGCTGAGGATCCCCCATCTTTGCCCTGAGGTGCCCCCACTCAAACACCAGAATTTATCCTATACCTCTATTCTTGCATACAATATCGCTTATTACCTAAATCATTATTGTAATGGTTAATGGACCAGGTATGTCGATCGCAATTTCGGCTTCCGTTTTTAGCAATCTTAGATTGTCTCAGAAAAACTATATAAGGTGCGAGTCCCTCGAATGATTTGAGACAATATAATAAATGTCTTACGAAAGTATAGTTAACCCAAAGCTCGGCCCATTACCTGCCAAATCTCCAGCACCAAAAAAAACTGCATTAGACTTATTCTCTTTAAAGGGTAAAGTTGCTTCAGTCACTGGATCAAGTGGTGGTATTGGTTTAGCCGTAGCTGAAGCCTACGCACAAGCAGGGGCTGATGTGGCCATTTGGTACAATTCTAAACCAGCAGATGATAAAGCTGAAAACCTTGCCAAAACTTACGGGGTTAAATGTAAAGCTTACAAGTGTAACGTTGGTGATTCTGAAAAAGTTGAAGCTACTATCGATCAAATAGTGGAAGATTTTGGTACAATCGATATCTTTGTTGCTAATGCTGGTATTCCATGGACTGTGGGTGAAACTATTCACGCTGAAGGTCACGATGAATGGAAGAGAGTTGCTGATTTAAATTACACTGGAGTATACTACTGTGCTAAACATGTAGGAAAAATCTTTGAAAAGAAGGGTACAGGATCCTTGATTATAACTGCTTCAATGTCTGGTCACATTGTCAACTTCCCTCAAAGACAAGCTCCATACAATGCTTCAAAGGCTGCTGTGATCCACTTGGGTAAATCCTTGGCGGTTGAATGGTCTCATTTCGCCAGAGTTAATACTGTTTCTCCAGGTTACATTCTGACCGATATCGGTGAATTTGTGGAACCAAAGCAAAAACAATTATGGCATCAATTGACTCCATTGGGTAGAGAAGGTACCACCCAAGAATTAGTTGGTGCTTACCTTTATTTAGCCAGTGACGCCAGTTCATTCACAACCGGTGCTGACATCATTGTTGATGGTGGTTACTGCGCTCCATAAGTAATATGTAGAAAATAGACAAATAGACCTCATCTGATGTAGTCTCGCGTTCGACTCTCAGGGGCGACAATCTACAAGCCCTCAACCCGCATACATTTGTTTCGCATTAGCCTAGAGTAGATTGTCGATTACTTGTCAGCATGAACCACGAAGATGACCTAACAGCATCCCATTGGGACGATGTTCTAACCCCCAGTCATAATTATGGCTCATCTTCGTATTTAAATCCCGAATTCAATGGGTTTCAAGATTTATCCATTGGGAAACTGGACGAGGATAATGAAGATGAAGAGGAGCCTGACGAGGAAGGATCTGTTAAAGATAACGATGAAAATACAGAGTCTCTTGACGCTTACAATAATACATATAATGCTTCTGCTTATGATACGGCAAGAAGTGAGTTAGAGCAGATGCATGAAATCAAAAAGGAAGAACGGGCCAAGCAGAAATCGAAATTAATGGATGAATTGGCAGATTCTGAGGCTTTTGATAGCAAATTAGAAGAGTCTACTATGACACCTAAAAAAGTTGATGATTCTGATGTATTGTTTGCTGATTCCATTGGAAGTCCTATAAAGATTGAATATGAAAAAGCTGACCTGAAACTGAAACCTAAAAAGATGTTTAAGCGACCAAGAAAATATGCTCCTCAAAAGAACGTGAAACATTTGGTGAATGAGCCAGAAGTTTTGGGCCCTTTGGGAGGCGATGCTAGTAAGTCGACAGATAACCTTTCTGTCAAGTCCAATGCTAAAGACGATTTGGTTAAAGAGTCAGAAGCACCTTTATATGATCTTGGTAAGCCAGACACCAGAGAAGAAGTATCTATCCCATCGGCTGGAGCAAGACCAGCACCAGAAAATGAAGGTGAGAAGAATGAATTAGATATTACTGTAAGTGATCCAATGAAGGTGGGTGAATTAACAAATGCTCACATTGTATATACAATTACCACCAAGAACAAATCTCCCGAGTCTTCAAACTTTCCTAAGCTGGACCAGCCATTCGTGGTTACTAGAAGATACAAAGATTTTAGGTGGATATACCATCAGCTCCAAAACAACCATCTTGGGAAAATTATACCTCCACCACCTTCAAAACAGACGTACATTGGCCGGTTTAATGAAAGTTTTATTGAAAATAGGAGGCTATCATTAGAAAAGATGTTGAACAAGATAAGCAATGTCGCAAGCTTGTCAAAAGATCCTGATTTTGCAATGTTTCTAACGAGTGAAGATTTTATCAATGAATCAAGAGAAAGAGAGCAAATAAGTGGATCACATGCTTCTACACAGAACAATGAATCATTGGATGACCCTGCTGACACGAGTTCTGCTAGCAATGGATTCATGTCATCAATATTTTCTATGTCCAATAAACTACCTGAACCAGATGAATACTTCGAGTCTAAAAAGCATTATATCGAGACCTTGCAAACCAACCTTAAGAGCTTTTATGCAGCGATAGAAGCTATTATAAACCAGAGAATAGATCTAGTGAACATCATAGAACAAATAACCGTTGCAGTACAAGAGTTGACTGATTTAGAAATATCTAGAAAGACTAGTGACCTACTCGCAGGATTCAACGAAGTACAAATTAAGCTCAAGGATAATCTTGACAGAGTGAATTTGCAAGATCACTTGACCTTGGGATTTACAATTGAAGAGTATCTTAGAATCATAGGTTCCATTAAGTACGTCTTTGATCAAAGGTCGAAGATATATCAATCTTACCAAAACAATTTAGCAGATTTGAACAAAAAGAAAGCCTCTTTGACCAAATACAAACTGAGGAATCATGTGGAAAAAATCAATCAATTAACATTTGAAGTGGATAAATTACAATCTAAAACTGATGCATTTGAGAAAAGGTATAACACTATCAGTGAAACAATGAAAGTTGAGCTTGAAAATTTCGAATTTGACAAGATTGATGAATTTAGGAATAGCGTCGAAATATTCATAGAAAGCTCTATTGAGTCACAGAAGGAAAGTATTGAGTTATGGGAAACTTTCTACGAGAGACAAGGATTATCACAGTATTGATTGTATTAAGATATAATAAATATTATATAAATATATATTGATTAGGCCCATTTACCTAATACACTCATTAATATGAAGCCTGCAATCAAAGAAAACATACTTATGACCGTTTTCATAAGCGGAGCCGTAGCAAGTGATCCCCATAGCCAGTCATGAGCCCACATTTCTATGACGCCGACCCAAAGTAAGACACCAGCTGACAAAGAATCTAGGGTCCCCAAAGCGATAATTGTTGAGGGATCATTACCGTTGAATTTATGAAGAACTCCAGTTCCAATTGCCATTCCAATGGGTGTGATGAAAGCAAAAATACCAGACATGAGTATTTTCATCAATAAAGAAGTATTGGGTACACCTGCAATTCTGGAACCCAAAGCAAGTCCTTCAAAAAATTGATGGAAAACAATGACTATGAATAATGTAATGAAGTATGAACCATCTGCAACAACAAGAGTTATACCAATCAAAATAGAATGGAAAACAATACCCGTTTCTAACAAAATCACTGAAAGCTTGTCATCAAGAATGTTTTTCAGAATCATGTTTGACGTACAACTATCATCTTCTTTAATTGGCAAATCCTTGTCCAGTGACTCTTTATCTAAATGGTTCTTTGAAACTTCCAACAGATTTGATCTGTGGTTAATTAATCTCTTACAGACATATTCTATAAAGAATGCAAGAAATAATCCTGCCATGGATATAGCGGCAGCAGTGGCTTCGTATTCTAACCCAGTCAAACATGGATTAGAGAACATTAGTTGTGCATGGGTCAATAAGTGAACAAAAACAGTTGAAATTATAATACCTGTTCCAAACTGTTTGAAGATAACAATTATTGTCCCATCTGGCTTGAGCTTGAGAACTGCGCTAAGGAATAAGGGTAAAAAGGCACCCAATGCACTTGTTCCAAGCATGGCAAATATAAGTCCCACTCTAAGCGGTATATCGTAGTCTCTATCAACCCGTTCACAAGTTTGTGATTGTTCTGGGGCAGCACCGTTTACCGGTACACAATGTTCTACACCGGCGTGAAAATGACACTCCATTTCTGCCTCTTCAGTGGAAGATGCCTGTGCTTGTGCCTCAACCATAAACAGGACTTCATCTTGTCCATCCATACAAAAAGTAGCTGTTCCATGTTCGTGGCAAGAAGTGTAACTAGCGGGAGCATCTTCTGAACTTGGTGCTGGCTCGATGATTCCTTCGTTCCCATGAGCATCAATGCAAAGGTATTCAGTGTCATGGAAATGGCACTCACTAACAACCGAATGATCGTGGGCATCAGAATCGGTGGAATTACTACTATGTCCTTCTTCATGGTGGTGTTCATCTTCACCATGATGATGGTCGTCGTGGCCTTCTGCACCAGTTTCGTGGGCCTCCACTTCGGTAGCAATGGATGCAAGCACCACAAACTGAAATTCATCTCCACCATCCATACAAAACGTTTCTGTACCATGTTCGTGACAAGAAGTAAAACTTACTGGCACACCGCTTCTGCTAGGAACTGGGTCTAAATAACCCTCGTTTCCATCATTGTCCACACAAATATAATCTTGGTCGTGAAAATGACATTCATCTACTACACCTTCAGCAGCGAAGACATATATGGTCTGCGCCAACAATAAGATTAAAAGGAGCTTGTTCATTAAAGATTTGAATAGGCTGCAAACATTCTTTTAAGCGATGCTCGGAAAGTGCCAAGATATTTTGCAACCACCTTTCTGGTTATAATCTTACTTGCGAAGAGTCGACATTTAGGGTGTACGGCAAAGTGGCATCGTCTTTCCTTCCAGTGGCTCAGAGTGATTCGAATCCAGTAGCAAGATCTTTAGAATACTTGTAACAGGAATTATAGTCTTGTTAGAAAGCCTTTGCCTGAGGCTGAGATTTTAGCCCGAATGAACTTATTGTTGCTCAGTTTCCATCTGAAATAGATATGTAGTATTAGAGAATCAAAAATAAGTTCAACTAGATCAAAGTTCTTGCCAAGTGAGTTCATTGTCTTGTATTCGGCTAATCAATGTCAGTATACAGTTCGAGAGAACTGGAGAGAGCTCGAAAGAAGTCTAACTCAAATGTATTGCTTGCAGCCAAGACATACTTCCTGCGCTATCACCATTAAATATAGTGGTTCAGGCATCTTCAGGAGTAAGAATTATTCTTGGCTTCTTGTTTGCAACTTCAAATTACTGTAAATGTAAAACTAAAGCTCTTTTTGGGATTTTTTCGCAGCCAAAACTTTATTTACCTTGTAGGTTATATGAAGCCCGATTGGTATAAATGGACGACAAAAGCCACCAATATCTTTACTAGAATAGGAAACAATGAGATTGGCTTTTATTTTATTCATAAGTATTGCTTCTGCCGCTATTTTGCCAGCTGATTTTGAAAACAGGCAAGATATAAGAAACTCAGACACCTCAAATCGTGTGTTTCAGTGGGATGCTGATTGGAACAAGGATTACACAATCCATAACAGTTGTAATGATACACAATATAACCAAATTTACTCAGGATTAGAGGAAGCTCAAGCTTTGGCTCGTCATGCCAAAGAACGTACCTTGAGACATGGCAGCTCCGAGATTTTTCAAAAATATTTTGGGAACGCTTCTACTGCCGAAGTAATTGGATGGTTTGCCCTTGTTGAGAGTGGTCAAAATGAAGACTATGTATTTAGATGTGATGATCCAGATAACAATTGTAGATTAGATGGTTGGGCTGGACACTGGAGAGGTGAGAATGGTACAAATGAGAATGTCATCTGTGACTTATCCTACACTTCCAGAAAGTCTTTGAGCCAAATGTGCTCTCAAGGATACACTGTGTCTGGTTCCAAATCAACGGAGTATTGGGCCAGTGACCTTTTGCACAGAATCTGGCACACCCCATTAGCCCAAGAGGCAATTGGCCATTTCGCAGATGGTTACGAAGAATGTTTAGAATTAGCTGAAACAGAGCCTTCGGAAGCCGTTAAAAATTCCGAATCTTTGAGATATTATGCTTTAGAGGTCTATGGGTACGATGTCGCCGTACCAGGGGTAGGTTGTCCTGGAGAAGCACCAGAGGCCACGACTAGTGGTACCACCAGCGCTGCCACTACCTCCAGTGCCAGTGCCAGTACCACCAGTGCCAGTGCCAACACCAGTACCACCACCAGCTCAATCACAGATGCTTCTAGCACCGACAGTGAAGAGGCTGGTACTGAATGCCACACTCATGCTAACGGAGACATCCACTGCATCTGAGCATTATATACAAGAGGCTGCGAAAAATAGATAAGACCAAAATGGCAATTGCTAACGAGTAATCAGTAGACAATAAGATATGTTTGACCAACTGTAGAGAAATCACAAAACTATGCGCTCTTATACACAAGAAAAATTGATTAGAAATAAACTTGTCATATAAACGGTAATTGGACCATTTCAAATTGCAGATCATTGTGAAAATCACACTCACGTTGAAAAAAGATGTGAAAATTATAGTAGAGTACAACACACATAAACGGCACTAAAACTACAAACATTGTTTAATAATGAATATCGTAATACTGTAGTGAAACATCGGTAAAAATATCTCTAAATAAATAAAATCCCCTATAAAGGTAACTAAAATGGTACTAACCGTGACTCTATGCAACAATAGGTACTCCTCCTATTGTAATATCAACCGATAATAAGCGCCGCGGAATCGCACCGTGCCGGGCATTATTCTGGAGTAATTCCGGGGGCACCAACTGGTTTATTTTGCCGCGTTTGGGCCGCCAGACCCACAAAACTACCCAATTTCCGAAAGCCAAACCGAGGGTAAATCCGACCGTAATTTGGCTCCCAATCGGTAATCTGACTCAACTTTTTAAAAACCTTGATCTTGGTCCTTCTTAGTCATTACAACCATAATTTTCAAAATTTTCATAATTTTCAATAGTTTCAATTAAACTTGAATCATGAATCAAGTTCAATTGAATCCAACTAAACTTTCAATCTTATCAATTAATAGAGATAAATATTGGTTATTTAAAAGTGCTATATTACAATTACTTCATTTAGAAGCCCAAAAATCTGGTGATGAAGAATTTGATTGCTCCCAAAGTGAAGAAGAAGAAGAAGAAGATCTTGAAGATAAATTAAGTTTTTTAAACATAACTAATACCAGACCTTCAAATGTTAAACGGAATAGTATGATTGATCTGTCTTCATCATCAACTTCAATTAGGAAGAAACACGGATCTATGTCTTCTAGTCTGAGTTTTAATTTCAATTTTGATCCCAGTAAAGAGATTGATAATTCAAGTAAAAGATTATCTATGTCAAATTTGATCAATTTATCTGAATCTAATAGTGACGATGAAGAAGTCAATTATTTTTTTCACATTGCATTCACTCCAATCGAGTGTACCATAATATGCTCCTCATCTATAATGAGAGATCTTTTCATGGATCCATTAAGAATCTGCCTGAAGTTGGGATATGATGATGTTACCTTGGTTGAACAGAAGTTTGTTAATATTCAAATTGATAGTGGTGGAGGAAGTGATAATAATAAGAGAATTTTGCAACTAACAAAACCTTTATCGGAGAACAACATTTCATTGTTCTTCTTATCGAGCCATTTCAGTAATATAGTATTGATTCCTTACCATCTTGAAGATAAAGTGGTTAGTATTTTAACCCAAAATAATTTCGAATTCAATGATATGAGTGGTAGTTATATAATTAACGATAAATTCAACCCCACAAAAAGCGATTTGGGTGACTCAAGTTCGACTTTAGAACATCGCATCTTTATGCTATTCAAAGAGTGTAATATTAAACCTGTTATCGATAAGAAAATATCTTTATTACTTACAGGATCAAGATCAAGTGATGTAACTGAAACTATATTAAAAACGGCTGAAAATATTGCTGCAAATAATGTACCGGATTACTTTACCATAACCAGAACTTCAGAAAATGAAGTATCCCTCATCTTACCAAAATCTTCTAAGCAAAGAGGTAAGATGGGATTCCAATCAAGAAATTTGATTGGTTCAACTCAAGACATACTTAACCCTGTAACAATCAATTTACAACAACTCCCATTAGATTCAACTGGTATAGTTGCGGGAGTTGCTAGTAAAATCATTAATGGAGTTAATTCATTACCGGGTTCAAATTTCCCATTTGAATTGAATTATTTATCAATGGCAAAACTGGCTATATTGATGATACCAAAAGAGAATGTTGAGCTCGTTAATGAAATATTAAGTAATGTCGATTACGACAATTTATGATTAAATACTTGGGAACGGTTTATCGGATTTTAAATAGATTATTTTAAAAATAGTATTTACAAGTTTATGCTAACTATTTAATTTCTTCTACCCTTTTTCTTTTTGTTGGTGGTTGACCATCCTTCTTCATCAACTGATGGAGTTTTACCAGCGCTCAGAATAATAGCTTGAGACCAAGCACTTAAATCATTAGCATTACTGATTTGCCTTTCAGTTTGTTGCCTCTTCTTCAAAAATTCTTGAGCAAAAACTCTACCATTCATCGTAGCACTCGAACTATAAACGGTTTCGGCAATCAATTGGGATGAATCAGAGTTATTTGGCAAAGAAATAAACATTTCTAAAAGATCATTTTGTGATACACTAGGGTATAAATTAGTCATTTGGGATCTTGCCCAAATAACAAATTCTTCTCTGATGGCGTTGGAGTTGTCAACCTTGACTGGAGTAATCGTACTAGATACACTTCGTAAAACTTGAGGGTTCGTCTTAGAAGCTGAAGTCGATTTATTGAGAACGGTAGCTGAAGGCTGCTTTTTGATCACTTTTTTGGTAGATGTAATAGTTGACCAACCATCTTCAACTGGTGCAGCAGCAAGAGTAGATGCCATTGAATTACTGACTTGTTTCTGCTTGTTCAATTTGGCAGATTCTGCTGCCTTTAACTCTTCTTCTCTTTGAATTTCAGCTAAAGTTTTGGTGACTTGTTTACTAGTAGTTGCACTGGCCCAACTAGTTGTAGTTGGTAAACTTGGTCTACCTTGTTTTTCCCTTTCCTCTCTGAGTTTTTCTTCTTTTAAAAGTTTGGCTTGATTTTCGAGCTTAATTTCCATCTCGATCTTCTTTTGTTGTTCAAGCTTTTGGCTTTCCAATTGTTGGATTTCTTTCAAACTCATTTTTGGGGTAGATTTGGTAGCGGCCCAAGGTGCTTTATCTTTTGATGAATCTTTCTTGGTGACCGGTTTTGGCTCAGATTTAGATTCAGAGGCAACAGATGTAATTTCTGGTTGAGGGTCTTGTTTGATCTCAGGTTCAGATTTTGGTTCTGGAGCAATTTCTACCTTTGTTTCTTCAACTTTAACGACTTCAGGAACTGCCACTTCTTCAGGAACCACGACTTTTGGTTGAACGATAGCTTCAAAATCTTCTGCTTCAACGACCACATTTGGTTGAACAATTGGTTCATATTCAGGCTCAGGAACCGATTCTGGGGTGTTACCGAAGTCATCTAAAACACCAGTCACAACAGAGGAATGAATGTTATTCAAAACTTGGTCATTGGATTCTGCATTGAAGAAAGGTGAGTTAACTCTAGACAGAGAATGAACAGCACTGGCCCATGGAGACATTGGAGTTGGGACCTGAACTGGAACGGTTTGAACGGTAGAACCTACAGTTGATCCGACGTTGGATGTAACATTAGAACCAACATTAGAACCAACGTTAGACCCGCCAACTGGTAGTTGACCAAGACCCGAGTTCATCGCAAGAGGAGTAGAAGGTGAAGAGTAATCATTCATCCCCCAGCTTGAATTGGTTCTGGACAAAACAGGATTGGTGTTAATTTGCAGCTGAAGGATTGAAGGCATAGGCATTGGATTAACTTGAAACGGCTGGTACATTGGAGTCAGACCAAACTGTTGAGACATATTGGAAAAAGGTTGGGCCAACGGCTGTCCTAACAGATTAAGAAGCGATCCATTCAACATTGAAGAAGGAGGATTACCGGTGGAAGGATTGGCAGGTAATGGAACACTGAAGGGAGTAACATAGTTTTTAACTGATTCACAAAATGCCTGTAAAGTTTGATATTCTCCATTTTGTCTCTTGAGTTTCAAGTCCAAATTAAGGTATCCGTCTTTGTACCAGCCTTGCATTAAGTCACCATTGAATGGCCCTTGCTCGTTCCCCGAAGAATCCAAGTAAAACCAATTTATTTGATCTGGTTGCAAAATTGAATCGGTGACAGGGACCACAGGAGCATTGGCGTTGCCGTTGCCGTTGACGTCAAGAGGTTCCAGGTTGACTGGATCTTCTGGATTTGAAGGATCATCGATGCTCAATTTGTTGAAGGAAGATATTTCATTGACTGATAAATGATAGAGTGGTTGAGCATTCTGTAATTTAAAGTCATCATCAGTGATCTGAGGAGGATGGTTTAAAATTTCTTGCTTATTTTGATTCCAATTTTCCAAAGCTTCTGGGACGGTATAAAATTTCAGACCTTTATTGATTGGGATCGATGAGAATGCAGGATGATTCCCATTAGAAAATGCTTGAGATTGATTTTGAGATTGTGGTTGATTTTGTTCGATGCTATAGAGGAGAAAGTTAGTATAAGGAAAATATGGATAATAATAAACCATTGAATCAAGGTGATAACATACCTAACAGATTGGGACATTATAAAGAATAATTTAATTTATTGATGGGAAGTCTTCTCTGAAAATTTTTATTCGCTTGAGCAACGCGCACTGCACAAATTTGCACAGAAGTGGACAGAGATGTGGACAGAGAATGGGGAAATGCTGCGAAAAAATACAGCACCCTAAGGTCTAAAATACAAAATCAATTTATTTATTCAACTTTTCCAGATAAATAATCGTTATCCCATATATTAAGTAGTTTTTTGTTTTTTAACATCAGCTCTATCTTCCCTTTCAATATTTGAATGGAAATCTCTAATTATAGAATCGACATCATCAATACTCAATTGTCTTACATCACCTAATTGTTTGATTTTAGCCGTGACTTCTTTACATTGTTCATCAGTTAAATCCAATTTCAATTGGTCAACTCTTGATTTAATAGCATTCCATCCAGTTAATCTGTTAGCAAAATGAATGTATCTTGATAAACCGAAATCTGATGGGTTTAAGATTTCATAAGTTGATGGGTTGGCTAAAATAGCTTTAGCATGAATACCAGCTTTATGAGTGAAAGCACAGAAACCGGTGATTGGGTTATTGAATGGGATGTTAACTTGCACGGCTTCAGCAACCAAGTTTTCTAAATCTCTTAATTTGTGCAATTTGTATTTAGATAAAACATAGTCTCTGTCAGCGGTGATCATTCTAGCCATCAATCCACCTAATGGAGTAATACCATTTCTTTCACCAATACCTAATACAGAAACATCAATGAGTTTAGCTCCACCTTCTAAAGCAGTATAAGCATTAGCAATGGCACAACCAGTATCGTTGTGGAAGTGACATTCAATATCACAACTGACAACTGATTTTAAGGTTTTGACTAATTCGTAAACTTGTCTTGGGTTGGCACATCCAACAGTATCAGCAATACCCACTCTATTCACTCCAATTTTGTCGACGGTTTTGTAAATGTTTAATAAATCAACTAAGTCAGATCTGAAAGAATCTTCAGAACTGAATCTAATTTCAATACCTTTAGATTTAACGAATTCAATAACTTCAATGGCACTTTGAGCAATGTAATTCATATCTTTACCGTGAGAGTATTGTCTTAAGAATTGAGAAGTACCAATGACAACATCAACACCATCAACACCGGTTTCTACAGCAACTCTAGCATCATCCATATGACATCTAATGTGAGTTAGAATTTTGGCTTTTAAACCTAATTTACAGATAGCTTCACAATCAGCTCTACTTTGTTCAGAAGCAACAGGAGATGTTAATTCGATGTAATCAACACCGAAATCATCTAAAGCTTTAGCGATTTCAATTTTTTTTTCGGTTGTGAAAAATGCATTAGCAAATTGTTCACCTTCTCTTAAGGTTGATTCAATAAGTTCAAATTTGGTAACATTTGATAAATAATCAGAAGGATTTGGTCCGTATGGATTGGCTGACATTTTAATTTATTATTTTATTTATATGTCAAAATTAGATAAATTTATACCTTTGACTAATCAAAAAAAAATTTTCTTTATACTAAATTTTTCACTCTGCTTCTCCAGAAACAGAAATTCATCCTGCACATAAGCGGATCTAAGTGATAATGAGTCAGAGATAAACTTAACGGCTTATTAAATAGTGCGATGGCCCAGAATTGATGAATAAGTTTATTGGGCTAGATTATGGTATTTTTGGTTTTTTGAAAAGTTTTATGGTATATTTGATGATATTGCAATGCAAATATATTACTGACAATGAGTTGGTATTCGAATGGGCTGGGCTATAACAGCAATTGGTGATTTGTGACTCATTGCTAAGTACAACAGGGTGGCACACGACCATGGGCACAAGTCCGAGATTCCATGGTAATCAGGAACGGACTAGCGGTGAGCGGCCCGCACCACGGCGAGCCTAGTTACGGCCGCCTAAACCCATTACTACCACGAGCATCACAAGGTGTATGAATAAATGGTCTACATTGCATATATTTTACACTACATAATATCATCACACTTCTCTTGATACAACTTTAACGTATCTAAAGATTTCCAGTTTCAATTTCCCAATTTCACCAGGTTTAATTATAATTTTGTTATTTAATCTCTTTAAAATTGATTGAATTATAATATTAATCTCATTATCGGTTAATCCAGTTAATTTATACCAATTTTTATGAATTCTTTCTCGTAATAAAGTTAGTTTAAAACAACCAACAATCAATTTCTTTAACGGAAAATCCATTTCATTAAAATTAGCATAATTATTTGATTGATTTAAATATCTTAAAAGGTAAATTATATCCATATATCTGAATAGATATATTATACCCTTTAAGAAATTTGGCAAAGAAAGTTTGAGCCGATTTATCATAATAATTAAGAATTTTTCTAAAGAGATTTTTGATTCTGAAGAGGAAGGAGGGAATAAATTGGTGATTTTAATAGAGATGTATTTTACAATCACCATCATGAGTTGATTTCTTTGTTGTTTGAAGTCTGTGGTGGCCCCGGTGGACGTGTGACCACTGGCACCAGCGCCACCGGCAACACTGGCAACAGCACCACTGGCACCGGCACCTCTACCGCCATCTCTCTCACCAACGTCTCCACCCCTAACGTCCCCACCATCACCACCACCAACACTCCCAACATCACTCCCACTCCCACGGTACCTCTCATCAACACTTCTCTTACTCTCCAACTCATCCTCATCATCAGTAACATCATCTACAAGCAACGGGACATCATTAATATAATCATTAATATTAAAATCCGCATCTTTAGTATCATTTTCCATTTTGATCGGTACAGTTTTATAAAAAGCCATTTGTTCATGTGAGACAACCATTCTGAATTTCAATTTCTATTATGGTTCTCCCTGTTATTATGTCAAGTTATAAATTAATACATTAGCAATAAGAATATAGTAAATGATTTGAAAAGTAGCAGGTTTTTTTGTTTTTCGCAATGAGTCACTAGTGCGCCCTTCATCGAGTGGCCCTTTTTTCTCTTTAGCTACTACTTTTTTTTCTGCGACTTTTCACATCAGTTCGCGGTATGAGAAGGACTTACAAAGATGCAATAAATGCATTGAATTCACTTCAACTGAATTTCGCTTCTCTTGAAGCTAAACGTCAAATTGGTCCTTCGGTGGATAAAAATGAGTATTCAATTAAAGTGGTGTATGAATACATCCGTCGTTTAGGTTACAGTCCTTCTGATTTCAATAAGCTAAACGTTATTCACGTTACTGGCACCAAGGGAAAAGGTAGTACTTGTGCATTTACTGAGTCAATTCTTCTTCAACACAAAGCGGAGCAGAACCTTAAAGTGGGTCTTTTCACGTCGCCTCATCTCAAGTCGGTGAGAGAACGGATAAGAATCGATGGGAAACCCATTAACGAGCTGCTCTTCACGAGGTACTTTTTCGAGGTGTGGGACAAACTTTCATCCACCACTTCTGATTTGAATGAGTACCCTGATTTAGATCCTTGCGATAAGGTCAAACCCATGTATTTCAAATACTTGACGATTTTGTCGTTTCACATCTTTCTTAGTGAAGGGGTTAATACCGCCATTTACGAGGTTGGGGTAGGAGGAAAGTATGATTCCACCAACATCGTCCCTAAACCTACTGTGACTGGGATTTCGGCCTTGGGAATCGACCATACTGCTATGTTGGGTAACACCATCGAATCAATTGCCTGGAACAAGACTGGGATCTTCAAGCCTGGTTCTCCAGCTTTTGTGAGTATCCAACGAGAATACCCGGATATCAAGCATTATATAGAGAAAAGAGCCAGTGAGCTTGGAGCTAGTAGTTTGGAGTTTGTTTCTAGTGACAAGTTGACTAATGTTTCTCTCGGACTTCAAGGAGATTTCCAGAAGGATAATGCGTCTTTAGCTATCAAATTAGCAGCTGCTCACTTATCTCATTTAGGCGTCAAGGACTTACCGGCTTCAGATTTCCTGTACTTGCCCACTAAATTTGTCACCGGTTTGACAGAGGCCAAGTGGGACGGACGTTGTCAGGTCATTCAAGATAAACCGGGATTTGAAGATATAACTTGGTTTATTGACGGGGCCCACACCATGGAATCCATCAATGTGTGCACCGAGTGGTTAGCCACCAAAAAACAGTTTACTGAGTCTGGAGAGCGGAAAAAAGTGCTATTGTTCAACCAACAAGGAAGAGAGAACGCCAATGATCTCTTGGCTCGAGTGTACGATAATTTGAAAGGTAAAGTTGAGTTTGATGTAGCTGTTTTCACCACTAATATCACATGGGCAAGTGGATATAATGCTGAATTGGTGTCGATGAACAACTCTCAAGCAGCCATTGATGCTTTGCTGGTTCAAAAAGGATTTGCTGAAATCTGGGAAGCCAAAAGTGGAAACAAACAGGTTAAAGTATTCAAGGAAATTGAAGCGGGGATTAATTATATCAAACAATTAGGACCTTCAGATGTAGCAGTTGTTGGATCATTGCATTTAGTTGGAGGAGTTTTAAGCGTATTGGATGGAGATAGAGATTAGAATAATTATAACAAATGTCATTATATTAAAAATATTTACTTTGCGTTAACTCTAAATGTATTAACCACATCACCAACGGACACCAAGGATTTTTTCCATGCTTGTAAATTGTATTTGACTTTTTCTAAACTGTTTTGTACGAGTTCGTCATCACCTGGTAAGATAAATTTGTTAACTCTAGTTAAGTAGAAAGTCGAACTGGTTTGATCTAATTTACCTTCAATTAGTCCGTTTTTAATACAGTTGATTAATAAGATTTCCAAATCTCTTTCATTTGATACGGGAATTTCATTAAATTGAAATTTAGACTTTTCAGATTTTTCAAAGTATTTACACAATGATAACATTTGAGATTTGAAAGGGACTTGAGTGAATTCTGATTCTTCAATGATTTCTCCTCTTAAGTATTTGATGAAAACCGATACTACCTTATCATCTTTGTAATTCTGTAAAGCCTTGTTAACATTATTATTAATTAAGAATGACACATCAATAATTTCACTATTAAATGAGAAATCAATCAATTTATGTAATTCATCCTTGTTTAATTCATATTGAGTTGTGAATTTTTTGATTATATTTAAAGTAGTTAAAGTATGCTTTTCATCTAATTCAACAAATTTCCAAAATACTTGTCTGGTCTTTTCATCGGATGTTTTAGCTTCTTGTAACCACAACACCAAGTTCTCACCAAATGATTGTTGGAGGATATTAAAGTCAATCTTTAATTTTTCAACAAATTGTAAGATTTGATCGATGATCTTTACTCTGGCAGATGAAGTATTTGGTAATAAATTAAAGATCAATGTTAATTCAGATAATATACTGGTAGCTTTAATGGATTTTCTGTCTCTCAAGGATAACTGTTGAGATGGACTAGAATTTATTAAATTTGATAATAAAGTATCAGAATTGGACGATTCAAATACTTTGGTGATACCTCCTTCAAGTTGAGATAAAATGTATACAATTAAGTTAAAAGTTGGTTCGAATTCTTTATCATTTAATTTTTTCAAATAGTCTGGAGATGAGGCCTGGTATACTTTTTGTATGAGGGAAGATTTATCTTTAATTTCATCATTTTCAACCGAAATTAAAGGGGACAAAGACTCTGAATATTCTGTATTAGATTGGATGGTATCGATGATTTCTCCCAACTCAAGAACCGAGTTGGTGATCTCGTTATCGACGACAAATACTGACATTGATTGATGTGATGGAAAATTTTTCAGCCCGCGAACTGGCTAGTTTTTGGCTGCGAATTGACGGCTGGAACTGATGGCTGCGAACTGATACTAGTGTACATAAATTACATAATGCTACAGAGAATTTTCATCTTCATTTTCTTCTTCATTGATTATAGGGTTACGAGTACGGTAAATCCCACTGGATTTATCGACTCCCGGCAGATTTCTGAATTTCGTAGCTTGTGTGGGCATAGGTGGAGACGCCGATCTAGGAGGATTATTTACTGGTGATGATGTGCGGCCAAATACAAACGTCACTGGGGTTTTGGATACCGCCTCTGGTACCACGAGATTGTTGTGGGTACCGGTAGCCACCGGCAGAAGAATATCGCTGCTTTCTTCAGAAGAATTACTCGATACTTGTCGTAAAGAAGATGCTCTCTTTTGTACCGATGGGTGTCTAGACATAGCAGATGTTGAAGCTGATGCAATCAGAACATCACTGGATACCTGTCGCCTATAGCTAGGTCTTTTACCTCTGGTGGCCTTTGACGAGGAATTTCTCCCTATCTCTATGGTGGATGTGTTCATAGATGAAGATTCATACAAGTCCTCCTCTTCAAATTCGTCCATTGAGTCAGATGCAAGCATTTCCGATTCCAGTTCCGACATCATGGTGGAAAGCTGGCTTATTTGACTGATTTGACTGATCTGACTAACCATGGAAGATGGCCTGGTCTTGAGTTTTACACTCTGTGGGGTTTCAGCCTTGGTAGATGGACTACTCTTTCCATCTATAGCAGCAGGTCTCAGGGTCTTGGGCGAGGGGGCATCACTGATGATGTGGTGGCCTGGTTCGAGACCTTTGGGTTTCTTGAAGTGGATATCCACATTTGGTACGTTACTTTCATAAACTGTTTGGGGACTAGAACTATTCATACTTGTATCAGTGTGATCTCTTAGGCTAGACATGTCAATTGGAAGTGTATCAGGATCGTCTTTCTTCTTCCAGAATTGGAATCTACTCATGAGTTTACGACTTTGACCGTTTGGGTTTATGTCAGTATTTCTCTTCCTTTTATCGCCAATTGAAGAAATAGCACTGGATAAGGATGTCCTTCTGTCGGTCTCGTTTTGGGGATAGAACGACACAGTTCTATTCAATGGAGGTGTTGAGTCGACTGCAGTCAAATCAGAGGCAGGGAATCCCAGAGTGTCGGTACTTCTTCGTCTATCGCCCGATTTCCTGTCAGTGGATCTTCGTCCCAGTGCCGAAGCAGCAGCAGCAGCTGCAGCCAAATTAGTTTTACTTTGAGATCTACTACTAATACTTAAACTGGACATGATCCTCTCTAGTGGCTGAGAACCTCCTTCCTCTGACAACAGAAGCACGCTCTTGACTTTGTTTCTAGATTTCTTGAGCGAGCTTCTAGCGGATCTTCTCCGTTTCTTCTTTTTGATGAATTCTCTGGTTAAAGATAAATCATAGAATGCTGTCAAGGTATTCATTTCCCCATTTTCAACGTCTTTCCTTAACTTATCGACTCTGACGCCGGATTTCTCAAGTCGTTTGAGTAGTACCTTGACAGTTTTAGATTGAAAAGGGGGTAAACCCGAATTATAATACTGATTTATCGACATGACCGATTCATTTTCCAGTAATCTTTTCCGTTCAGTAGGGAATTTATTGGTTATATCTATGAGGAATTCTGAGTTTAATATCTCATTGAGATTAGGTCTTCCAGTTGGATCTTTATTCAATAATCTCTTGGTCAAGGCCACTGCACTAGCAGGCACAGAGTCGTGGTACCGTGGATCTTCATGGATGATTTTATACTTTGTCTTCAATTCGTCGTCTTCATCAAATGGCATTTGTCCGTGCAACATAGTATACAAAATGACCCCTAAAGACCAAATATCAGCGGCGAACCCCGAATATTTTTCATTCTTCAATACCTCTGGAGCCATGTACACAGTAGTACCACACATAGTTGACAAAAGCTTTCGTCTGGCAGGATTGAACTCACGAACAAAGCCGAAATCTGTGAGTTTTATAATGGTTCTCTTCTTATCTGCCAACAAGATATTCTCTAACTTAAGATCTCTATGAGCCAAATTTAACAGATGAACGTACCGTATAGCTTGAATGATTTGAAAGAAGAGATTCTGGACTTTTTTCACTTCCAAACGACGATTTTCATAAATATAATAATATAGTTCGTTACCCTGGCAGTATTCCATCACCAACCAAAGAGTTGTTTCAGTTTTAATGACTTCATATAACTTTACAATGTTCTTATGTTTGAGCTGTTTGTGATAGTAGATTTCTCTGACGATATTTGGATCATCAATTAACCCTGACTTTAGCACCACCGGTAGGTTGAGTAGGACATGATGAGCCAAGTACACTTTACCAAAAGACCCTTCACCGATTTCTTCGACGATTTTGTAATTACCAATTTGATCAAGACTTCTGTCGGTGATGGATAGATAGAATCGATTGAAATCATCGGCTAGTTGAGCCGTGTAATTTTTGTTTCTTATATCTAGACCGTTCATGAGTGAGAAAATGAGATGCAGACCAAATGAGAAGTGCATCACACGGCAGACCACAGTAGTGTGAATGGGTTATTACGATGTACTTTATTACGATATACTTAACTACTGTACTTAACTACTGTACTTATACTATACTTATACTATACTTATACTATACTTATACTATACTTATACTACTGTACTCAATGTATACTGTACACTGTACTGCCCTCAATTACAATTTTTGCATAGCAGCAATATCGGTCGATTGAACATGGTCTTCATCTTCTTCAATTTGTTCTTGCAATTCAGTGGTGGAAACCTTATCGTCTTCAACAACACAGTTGATTTGTAATTTTTGAATCCCGTATCCAAGAGGGATCCAAGTGTGGGCTCCCCACACCAACCCGTCCATTTCAATGGCCTTGACGTTGGCTAACAATTCTTCCAAATCAGTTTCATCATCCCATGGTTTAACGTCCAAAGTAACGATGGATTTGGCAGCAGGTTTTGGTCCTTTAGCAGCTTTTTTAGCGGCATATTCTGCTAATCTTTGTTGCTTTAATTTTTCAGCCTCTTCGTCCACTTCGTCATCGGATCCGAATAAATCGACATCGTCTTCTTCTTCTTGTTTTTCTTCGGCAACTGGGGCGGCATCGACTGGGACATCAGCGACAGCGGCGGCGGCGGCGAGAGTTTCAGTTTCTGGTTGGGTTGATTTTGACATGGTGTTGGTTTTTTGGACTTTTTTTGGTTTTTCGGGTGCGGTTTAGGGCGCACCATTTGCAGTCAAGTCATCTCATCTCATGCTTAATATACGACCGGTGGTTTGCCAATATAGAGCCTTCAGCTTGTCTAGGAGGGTTTTAAATACATCTATATTCACGTCGTATCGCATAGATGCAATTTCTCCCGAAAAAATCACCTTTAAAACTCCAAAAACCGATAAAAACCGCCAATTTTTCACTGAAAAACTCGAGCAAACGTACCAAAACTACCTTAAATCACCTTCCAACTATAAACCCCGTGAAAACCTCACCATTGTCGACTATCTTAACCCACGGTGGAACACGATTTGCCAGATCACCCAAAATGCCCAATCCAATCAAATTCCACCGGTGCTTTTATCGTATTATAATGTCCTGGCATCGCAAGATTTGATGCCTATAATCCTCCGGAAACTCCACTTCAAATTCGAGTCTGAGCAGAACATCAGCCAAACAGACGCTTTGGATAAGTCTATAGATTTTTCGAATCCTGCTCAATGGTACCCTGAAACTCGTAAAATGAAACGAAAGATTATAATGCATGTAGGTCCCACTAATAGTGGTAAAACGTACCAGCTGTTGCAGAAATTGAAGGCCTCGAAATCGGGGTACTATGCGGGTCCCTTGAGACTATTGGCCCGGGAAATCTACGAAAATTTCAATCAGCAGGGCATAAACTGTAATTTAGTCACAGGAGAAGAGGTTATTCCCAGTGTAGATAGGGAAGGTAAAATCAGTCAGATCACCAGTGGTACAATTGAAATGGTGCCGTTGACTCGTAGAATGGATCTCTGCATTATCGATGAGATTCAGATGATCTCTGATGAACTCAGAGGTGAAGCATGGACTAATGCGTTACTTGGAGTTCAAGCTAAGGAAATCCATCTTTGTGGTGAAGAAAGAACGGTTGAGCTTATAAAGAAGATAGTTGAGCTCACAGGCGACGAAATTGAGATCAATAACTACCAAAGACTTGGAAAATTGCAAGTTGCTGAAGCTCCATTGAAGAATTTCAAAAACTTGTCGCCTGGAGATTGTATAGTTTCGTTCTCTAAGCGGAAAATTCTACAGTTAAAAGTGTCCATTGAACAAAAGACCAAATACAAGGTGGCTGTCATATATGGAGCTTTACCACCAGAAATACGTAGTGAACAAGCTCATGGGTTTAACAAAGGGAAATACGATATTCTTGTCGCTAGTGATGCCGTTGGAATGGGACTTAATCTAGCTATTAAGAGAATAGTGTTTTCCACCACCGAGAAGTTCAATGGATTTGCAGTCGAACCATTGTCTCAGTCTGTGGTGAAGCAAATTGGAGGAAGAGCAGGTAGATTCAGCCATGACAAGGACAAGCTGGGAGGTGTTATAACTGCCTTCACAAGAAGTGATTTGAAGTATATAAAGAAGACCATGAGCGCATCAACTGAAGACATCAAGAAAGCATGTGTTTGGCCTACTAACGAAGTTTGGACGACATATTTATCGAATTTCCATCCTTTGAAGGCATCTATATCTATTGTCACTGAATTCGGTAAGACCAATGTTAATTCAGATCTCTTTTTCTTGACGAAAATCGATAATAGAATGGATATAATGAGATTAATGATGACGGGAGGTCTATATAAAGAGTTAACCACTGAAGATCAGTTGAGGTTAAGTATTGCCCCAATCAATTTCAGTAAACCTGGAGGTGTAGTTCAAAAGACAACGTACGAATACGTGCAAAATATAGCTAAACCGCAGGCCAAATCGATTCTCGACTTCAATTTCTTACCACTACCATTACTTCAAGAGGATCCAAAGAAAAGCAGGACGCTTGAGATGGCAGAAGTGATGGAGAAATTATCAGTATTAGAAGAGACGCATAAATTAGTATTGTTGTTTATGTGGTTGAGTCAAAGATGGCCATATTTGTTTGTAGATATAGAGAGTGCTCACGACTGGAAGCTGTTAATCGAAAAGCGAATTAGTGAAGAGTTGAGTAACTTAAGGGACCGTAAGGATAAGAGTAGAAAAAGATTGTAAATAGTTAATATACTTTCGGTGTCTATAGCTCTTTTTATATACTGCGTCCCCCACCTCACAATTAGCACTACCGATTGGCTGTAAGCACAACGGGTAATGGTAATGGGGCATTACGTCAATTGCGGGGCACGGGGTAATCCCTCGTATAGGCTGCGAAAAACATCCTCCCAATGAGGAAGCACAGGGCACCGTTGCGTTTGTAGATTATCAGACAGAGGGCCGGAGACCTGGAGAGGAGGCTTTATCTTGCTACCCTGAAGATTTCCAGAAGACTACACAGTGGCTTTTGCGCTACTCCTAACACCAACTGGCACAACTTTAAGGTTAGAAAAAAATGAAATCGGGAATAAAACGCTACAATTCTCTTATCTTTTATCAAAAACATTCGCAAGTGATTTTAGGTTTCAAGGAAAATACGTAGCAACTAGGAACTGCAGTGAAAACAAAAGGACAAACGGGCCCGTCAGATATCGGACTAGGCATGTTAATCGTGGTACTGCACCCGGTAAGGAGTGACCGAAGTACAGAAAAAACGGATCCCCCACGCGGTTACCCGGCCAGATAATGTTGGATGAATCCCCAATTTCCCCAAAACCCCCACGCAAAAATATGACCCATGCCTGCATAGAGCCCCACAATTCGGAATAAATATATTTGGTGATGAATCCGGAATTTTTTTTCTACATCACAGTTGAAAAATATGACTGGAACTATTATTGTTGTTGGTGGACCAGCTGGGACTGGTAAAACCACTGCTGCTGCAAATCTTGCAAAACATTATGACTGCCCATATATTGAAGGTGATACTTTACACCCAGAAGCTAATGTTGAAAAGATGTCAAAGGGGATCCCATTAACTGATGACGACAGATGGGATTGGCTAATTCAAGTGACAGAAGTTACAGCATCAAAATGTAAAGAAGATCCTCATCATATAGCTATAGTTACGTGCTCCATGTTAAAGAAATGTTATAGAGATTTAATTAAACAGCATGGTAAATCATTTAATTTTGTTTTCTGTTTTTTGTATGCATCATTTGATGAATTAGTTAATAGAGTTGAAAATCGGAAAAATCATTTCATGAAGAGTGATATGGTCAAGAGTCAATATGATATTATGGAAGTACCAAAAGGAGATGAATTAATTGAAAATGGAGGTGATTGTATGACAATTGATACCACAGAGAAATCATTTGATGATATTTTAGGTGAAGTTTTAAATAAAATTAAAATTTAGTAGT
Organism: Yamadazyma diddensiae; assembly: GCA_030563465.1. Classification (NCBI taxonomy): domain Eukaryota; kingdom Fungi; phylum Ascomycota; class Pichiomycetes; order Serinales; family Debaryomycetaceae; genus Yamadazyma; species Yamadazyma diddensiae. Next base: position 73,137 of record JAJMIX010000017.1, read on the forward strand.
TATGAAATGTACGAAGTAGTAAAAGTGGTTTTTGCGAGATACAGCTTTTTTGTAGCGCTCTCAACAGTTTTTGCGGTTTGCGATGCTAGACAATGACTATATCGATTCCTTACCTTATATAAACCCAATTGTCGACCGAAGAACAGTGGTAATCTTAGGTGGTTGCAGTGGCATAGGATGGTACACGGTTCTTCACTTATATCTCCATGGTTACATCATTTACATCACCGGTAGAAGCAAGACCAGAGTGTCAAAGTGCATCGATGAGCTCAAACAGCAGTCCATTTATGTTCGTCTGAACTATACAAGTCACCAGGTTTCTCATGAACGATTTGTAGGAGAATTACTATACCTTGAGCTCGACCCGGGGAATTTGAAATCGGTGATATCTGCTTCCAAGACTTTTGCAAAGCTTGAAGACAATCTCAATATCTTTATAAATAATTTATCCACCAGTTACTTACCACATACAAAGACCGTGGATGGATTTGAGATCCAGTTACAGTTGAATTATATAACTCCATTTCTCTTGATAACTCAGCTTTTACCGTTATTGGAAAACACCAATAATTTGTGTGAAGATCCGCCAAAAATCATCTATTCAAGCACTCCAACCCACCATTTGCAATTTAGGTATTTTGACATGGAAAATGACTTCAATTATCGCCCAGATTTGGTGTATAATTGGTTGAGATACAGTAAGGCAAAAGTGTCGGGTATACACATGATTAAGATGCTAAGTTTACGGAATCCTAGAATATTGTCTATGGCGATTGACACTGGGTTTGTGATGAATGCCAATATATTTAGTCACTGGACGAGACTCCCGATAATCGGGGTGATTTTTTGGTGTTTTTTCCAGGTTTTTGGTTTTTTCGTAGGTTCTACAATCGAAGAGGGCAGTTTTGCTATAATTAAAGGGTGCCTTGATCCTAATTTGAGTTTGGAGTCTGATAACGGTAAGTTTTTTAATAGTAATGGGAATGAAGCAAGACCTTCGAGAGTTGCAGGGGATATGGATTATGCAGCCCGAACGTGGATTTGGACTGTTAATAAGTTAGGTCAACGTAGTATAAGTATTCCGTAGAAGTAGAGTTAGAGGAAGATAGCTTATAAGTTAGGCCATGCCAGTTATATATGATCAAATGTATACGATAAATGTTTATGTATAATATTATGTAAGTGACTATTCTAGTACTGCTCTTTCTGATACTTATTTGTTTAATGTAAACCACTAGTGCCTCCTTTGAAACTCGGGAGTTACTTTACTCTCATCTGTCTTGGTCAATATTTTGATGGATATAACAGATTCTCCGGGCTTCAACGAGGACATTAAGCCATTTGCCAATGTATGGTTTGTTTTTAAGATATCATGTAAACGTTACATACGATTCAAAGCTTTTCTAGATACTTATATGTTCAATTATCAGTGAAGAGCCACTTACAACTTGATCGCTGCCTTGATAAGTTCACATCCAGGAACAAATCGGAAGATTAAAACTTTCAGGTCTAGATACAGAATCCATTGGCATTTTCAATCACACTTAGTCACTATTGCTTCACAATGCTAACTCTTAAACTATACAACCGCCACTAGTACTAGGGAGAAGATATTCATATATTAAGCTAGAAACCTACAATTTAGCATCATGGTCGAGCTTTTCAATAACAATGGCTGATGCACCTCCACCACCATTACAGATAGCTGCCACACCAAATTTACCACCTTCTTGTGATAAAACACTCAATAAAGTAACCACAACTCTGGCACCAGAACACCCTAATGGATGACCTAAAGCAACGGCACCACCGTAAACATTGACTTTATCTAATTCAATATTACAGATCTTTGGGTTAGCTAAACCAACTACAGAGAAAGCTTCATTAAATTCATAAAAGTCGACTTTATCAGCAGAGATTTTGGCGTGCTTCAAAGCTTTTGGAACAGCCAAAGATGGAGCAATAGTGAAATCAATAGGTTTAGTAGCAGCTTCACCCCAACCGGAGATCTTAGCTAATGGTTTCAAACCCAATTCCTTCAATTTTGATTCACTAACCAACACAACAGCAGCACCACCATCGTTCAATTTTGAAGCGTTTGGTGCGGTGACAGTACCATCTTTCTTGAAAACGGTTCTGGCTGTCTTGAATCTCCCCTCGTTGAAATTACCAGGTTCTTGATCCTTGGAGATAACCACATCTGGTTTACCTCTAACACCTTTTATAGTGATTGGAGCAATTTCTGCATCGAATTTCCCATTTTCCACGGCGGAAATGGCTTTTTTATAAGAATTGATCCCAAAATTATCTTGATCTTCACGGGAAAATTCGTGGTCAACAGCACACTTCTCAGCACAGGCACCCATCAACATGTTGTCGTATGGATCCAACAAACCATCTTTCTGGATCCCATCAACCATGACGGTTTCCCCAAATCTAGCACCATTTCTGGCAGATGGAACGTAGTATGGCGTGTTGGACATAGACTCAGCACCTCCAGCGACAACGATATCGTTTGTACCAGTCATGATAGTTTGGGCTCCCAAAATGATAGATTTCATACCTGAAGCACACACCTTGTTGATGGTGGTGGCAACAATAGATTCAGGTAAACCAGCTTTTAAAGCAACTTGTCTGGCAGGAGCTTGTCCCACGTTAGCTTGAAGGACACCACCAAAGAGAATTTCATCGACTTGGTCTGGTTTAATGTCGATTTTTTCCAATGCCAGTTTGACGGCATGGGCCCCGAGGTCTGCGTAGGTTAAGGAAGATAATTCTCCTTGGAATGCACCAATTGGTGTACGAGATGTAGAAACGATGTAGACGGACATGTTGAAAATATTTGATATCTGGCGCGAGAAAATGTTTTACGATCGTATGAATTTTTCACTACCATTCAGAGGCTCCGGGGTTCGGGGTGGTTATTTTGGGGTCAGGACTTTCCATACAACAAATACCTTGTTTGACAGACGGGCAATTATGGGACAGAAAATTCTTAGTAAAGTTCCCAAATTTCTTGTCCCCTATACCGTAGGGTTCATTAAACGGCCGGTTGCAAATTTGACGTCGTTTCTTATCTTGCATGAAATTTCCGCTATCGTGCCGTTAATAGGGTTTTGGTACCTTTTCCACAAATATCAATTTTCAATCCCTCTAGATTTGCCCCAATGGGCTATAAGTAAAGGGACAAAGATTATTGATGACTCTTTACAGTCTTTCAATTTTGAAGGTTATTCCCTTCATGATAAATTTAATTTAATCCTGGAAGGTGCTTATGCGTTTGTGTTAGTTAAGATGCTTCTTCCGGTGAGATTAGCCTTTAGTTTCGCTTTAACTCCCTCATTTACCAAGTACATTATTGAGCCGATTCTGAGGGTGTTCAAGAGGAAACCGGCTCCGGAGATTGAAAAGATTGAGAAGCAAGCGGTAAAGAAGGTTGATAAGCCAAGGTTATAGGTTTGTAGGGTAATAATAGTTGTGATCTTATCAGGGTTACTTGATTAGTTTTGATGGGGGTGACTGGCATGTGACTGGCATGTGACCGGGGTCACATGATCATTATGTGCTCACTCCATTGCTCAATTGTCGGTCATTGGCTCTATATCAAACGGTCACGTGCATAGACCGTTATCGATCGCTGTGGCTGCAAAAATTTCGCAATCATATCAGACAACTGTGGTGGCTGATTAGATCGGCTCATGTGCCAACAAACAATCTATTGTATATATAAATCACAATTTCCAACGTTTTTAATGTAGATTAAATAGATTATAATGTCATTGTCAAAAGTTCCTCCAGGCAATTTCGATATTCACTTTAACCACGATGTTGATGAAGTCCTCTCTGATGGTACCTTAGTTATTAATAAGCAAAACAGAGATGCAAGCCATTACCCAGAATTTCTTCCAACTTGGCAACCAAGTCAAAAGTTCCCACCATTGAAATTCTTCAAGCACGAAGAACCTGGTGCAAGGGCTGATCCAAAGTTACCAACTTTATTTCCACAAGGAGCTGAATTTATTAAAAAGAATATCACTCCAAAGCTCGGTACTGAAGTTACCGGTGTTCAATTATCTCAATTAGATAGCAAGGGTAAAGATGAATTAGCATTATTTGTCGCTCAAAGAGGTGTTGTAGTTTTCAGAGATCAAGATTTCGCTGATCAAGGTCCAAAATTCGCTGTTGATTACGGTAAGCATTTTGGTAGATTACATATTCATCCAACTTCTGGAGCTCCAAAAGAATTCCCAGAATTGCACATTACATACAGAAGAGCTGACCCAGGTGAGTTCGACAGAGCCTTTGCACAAAACACTAATGCTATTAGCTGGCACACTGATGTTTCTTATGAATTGCAACCTCCAGGCACTACTTTCTTCACTGTTTTAGAAGGACCAGAATCCGGTGGTGATACCATTTTTGCTGATGTTAAAGAAGCATACAAAAGACTTTCTCCTGAATTCAGAAAAAGATTAGAAGGTCTTAATGTTTTACACAGTTCCGAAGAACAAGCTAGTGATTCAAGAGGTCAAGGAGGTGTTGAAAGAAGAAAACCAGTGTCAAATATTCATCCATTGATCAGAACTCATCCTGCTACTAAAGAAAAATACATTTACTTGAACAGAGCTTTCAGTAGAAGAATTGTTGAACTTAAAAAACAAGAATCTGACTTTTTGATGGAATTCTTGTATAATCACATCGAATCAGCTCATGATTTACAATTGAGAGCTAAGTGGGAACCTAAAACAGTTGTTGTCTGGGACAACAGAGTTGTACAACATTCTGCTGTAATTGATTGGGAAACCCCAGTTTCGAGACATGCTTTCAGAATCACTCCACAAGCTGAAAGACCAGTTTACGATTTGAGAGACTTGAATAAAGAAGAATATGATGTGGGAGATGTTGCTGAAGCATTAAACAATGTTTTAAAAACTTAAAATTCTGGAAAATATATAGTAGCGGCAGGGTAAATATGATCAATAAAAATTATATCAAAATTTCTACATTATTTAAACAAAATGTGTATTCTAATACAAAAATAAGAAATATCCTATCCTACGTAAATTTAAGCACTATCCAATAAATAATTGGTAGCAGCTTGAAGATCCCAACCTTCCTTTTCTAACGCATCATAAGCAGTTTTTTCATCAAATCCCATACCCACCAATTCTTGAATCAATTCATTATCACCATCCGATACTCCATTAGATGGGGCAGGGAAGGTAGAATTTGAGACTGGTTGTGGCGTATTTTGATTAGAGGCTGAATTACCGAAGCCGGCGAATAATTGCTCCCATTCATCATTACCGGTTTTCGAACTTGTGATAGGTTCAGCGTTTGAAACTTGTCCGAAATCGGGCATGTTGCTATTAGTAAAGTCATTATTGAAGAAATCCTCAGTGTTATCATCAAACAATTCTGGATTTGTCTCTTCATCTTTAGCAGCTTCTAAACCTTCGAATTCATCAAACTCATCAACTGGCGCCGAAGGTTGAGCTTCAGCAGTAGCTGGTTCTAAATCATCGGCTGCTGGTTCCAAATCATCAAAAGCACTGTCAAAATCGTCCTTCTTAACTTCTTCTCTCGATAAATCTTTAGCCTCGTGGAAATCCTCGTCTTCTGATGATTCACTCTCGTCGTAGTCGAGCTCTTTGATAGGTGGGAACTCTTCATCTACATCACCAGAACCAGTATTTTTGAAAACAAAAGTTTGACTTCCTTTAGGTTGAGTTGTATCTTCTGGCTCGTTAGCATCATCAGCATTAACAATTTCAAATGATTCAACACCCGATGATGGCTTGTCACCGTCACTCTCCTGTCTGACCTCTTTAGAGTCAGATTCTTCGACTCCAATGGTTTCACGATCACTAAACTCGTCAATATTATCATCACGTACCGATAATGCAGCGTTGTTTTGCACACTCGACGTTAAAGATTCAGTTCTTTGAACGCCAACTAACACCCCTGGCATTCCAACCATACCTCCTTGAGGAAATTGATAATCTGAAGAGGCAGGAGATGTAATAGCAGTTTCACCATCAGTTGAAATGGTGGATGATGTGGTGTTGGTACGTTCCTCTAATTTTGGGCCGGCCACAGACTTGGATTCAACCTTCTCGATATCATCCATTCCAGTTAAGTCAGCTGCAGGTTTCTCTTTCACTTCATCAACAAGGGCCTCAACCGTTGGTTGAGAAACAGGCACCTCTGCGTCCTTAGAGAGCTCTTGAGGTTCTGAAGTAAAGGCACCTGGGAGCGTCTCTTGTACAGGTTCTGGCAGTGTCTCTTTCACGGATTCTTGCGCTGGTTCTTCAGGTTTCTCAGAAGTCTCCTTTGGTTCTGGAGTAGCTTCTTCGGCATCAGAATTTGGAGCTGAAATATCTTTTTCCCCTTGTTCTAATTGATTAGATGACTCAGTTGGTGTCGAATCCTCGGTTTCCTTATCACCCAAAACACTTTGTGCAACTGCACCCAAACCAACACCGGCAGCAGCACCCATCACAGTCCCAGCAACGGTGGAAGCAACACCTGATTCTTTAGGAGGTTTGATCTCTGGTTTGACAGGTTCAAACAGTTTTGCTTTGGCCAACTCTTGTTCCAATCTGTGTTGTTCATCAATTGCCTTCTGCTCTTCTTCTGCTTGACGATTGATGTCATCTTGAAGCTTTTGGTTAGCAGCAATAGTATCACGGATTTGCGCTTCTAATGTCTGTTTTTGAACCAACACTACTTGAACTTGTGACTTCTTCACTGATAGTTGGTTGTTCAATTTTTGGTTTTCAATTGAAATGGCTTCGAATTGTTTTCCTAATTCGGTTATTTCAGCATTAACGTTACCAAGTTTCTCTCTGATGGTACCATTTTCTCTCTGCAATTGATCGATCGCAACTTGCTTTTCATTCAATTCCCCGGATAAATGATTGAATTTAGCTTCTGCAATTGAAGATTCGGATCTCAAGGCTTCAGACTCTTCCTTTGCCTTGGACAAACTAGCTTCAACTTCTTGGTGTTGTTTTACTTCATTATCATAAGAGGTTCTTAAGAGTCTCAACTTCGATTCAATGTCTTTCTTGATGGATAAAATCTTATCGAGTTCTTGTTGTGCCTTACGTTTCTTTTCATGCAAATCTGTGGTTTGAGTGTTCAATGACTTGACTTGATTAGAAATATTGGCGATATCAGATGTGGCTTGAGAAAGTTGACCTGAGATTACAGGATCAGCCAATAAATCGTTGTTCTTATTTACTGGAGGAGCAGGGGAGTAAGCTTGGCCAGTAGAAGCAGGCGATTGGATCGATGGAGAACTGAAATTTCTTTCGAGTTCCTGTGGAGAATGGACTGGAGGAGTATGTCCTGCAGAGCTTGTTACGGCTTTCTTTGGTGGAGGGGGAACTGATCTTAAAGCATCGTAGTTGATAGCTTTTTGTGAACCTTGAGACAGAGGAGCTGGAGCGGCAGCTGGAGCGACAGGAGGAGGTACAGGGGAAGCGACTTGTTCTTTTCTAGGAGAGCTGCCATGAACATCATCACCTAAAAGACTTGCTTCATCCTCTTTTGGAGCACTATGCATCAAACTTTGACCAAAACTTGAAGTAGGTTGAAAGCCTGACAAATTCTTTCTCACTTTAGGTAACTCATTACTAGGAGTAAGATCACTACTTGAAGCTCTTGGTTGAATAGATCTGCCAGCTGGAGCAGGAGGGAGTTCTTGACTTGGAGTACCAGAAGGGGAGCCAAACACGTCAGCCAATTCATCCATTGAGGTCTTTTGAGCTGTCAATGGTTTAGGTGGTTGAGGTTGCTGTGCTGGTGCTACAGGAGCAGCCGGGGTTTGCTGAGCTGGGGCATTAGGAGTTGGAGTACTCAATGACTTGATGAGTTGATCAGGGACAACATTTGGTAAAGTTGAGCCGGCCAATTTCTTATTTACCAAGAAAAGAGCAATTGAAAATTCCAATTTAGAGAATACTCCAGTGTTTTGAATATCAGCCAAATCCCAAACGGTAGCTAAATCTTGTTGACCAAGTTTTGAGGTCATCAAGAACGAAGCGACTTGATCTGGGTTCAATTTCCCGGTTTTGGATTTGTCTAAACTATTGAAAATAGATTCGTATTGTTGAGCCATAGCGGAAGATACAGTCCATTCATCAGTCGAGATAGCCGCAGCAGGGTTACCAGTAGCAGCTCCAGCGTACAGAGGAGGGGTTTGTGGGATATGTTTAACTGTCTGTTGAGAGGTGACGGAGGCGTAGGATGATTGACGGGATCCGGAAACTCGTGGTTGAGCAGATTGCCAAATCGCTTCAGATAAGAAAGGAGGTAATTGCTTTATGGTTCCACTCAATAAACCTTGAATTAAGTGCATGGCCACCACAAAACCAGACATTCCAAGTTTACCCAAATTTTCAGTATCTACCAAGCTCCAAATTTGACCCAATACTTCAGTAGGTAATTTGGCCTTCAAGAAAATATCTCTGGCTGAGGTTCCGGTCAATTCATTGGTTGGGGAACCTGTTGTTCTGATGAATAGATCGCTAAATTTCTGATAATCCGAGGGTGAAATTGGAGGAATAGGATCTTGTGGTTGAGATTGATAAGTGGTTGTATTCTGGGGTACTTGTGCACTAGGTTGAGATTGCATAAACAGGCCATTGGTCGATTGTGGTTGCAAAGTTGGAGGAGTTGCCATACCAGCAAATTTTGGTAAAGGACCTGGATTATCAGCCAAGGATGCCGAAGGAGCATGACCAGCTTGAGTGAAACCAATTAATCTCATAGCATAGCAGAAACCAAATTGGGTCAAAAACCCAAGATTATTACGATCACTTAATTGCCAAATTTCTCCTAAAATTGCTGGGGGTAAACCCGATTTTTCAAAGGTTGATCTTGCTTTCTCACCGGTGATAACTCCAGTTCCTTCAGGATCAAGAGATTTGAAAAGTTGAGAATAAAGTCGTTTCTCTTCAGGCGTAAGTCCGACTTTGAAAGTTGGAGCTACAAAGTTAGTACATACAATTTACACAATTCAATTGGCATTACTTACAAGACATGATGGGAGTTTGGATTTCACCCGCGACTTCAGGCTGCGATTAGTGCCACCGATTATAGGCGTCCACGACTCTTCGCATCTAACAGTGAAAAATTATTTGAAAATTTCTACATAATCATAATGAATAGAGGTAGAGGAGGATTTAGAGGTGGCCGTGGTGGCCGTACTGGTCCTAGTCAATTTCAACAAGGACCTCCAGATACTGTTTTAGAAATGGGGACTTTCATGCAATCTTGTGAAGGTGACATTGTTTGTCGTTCCATAAACCCAAAAATCCCATACTTTAATGCTCCAATCTACTTGGAGAATAAAACTCAAATTGGTAAAGTTGATGAAATTCTTGGTCCATTAAACGAAGTTTTCTTCACCATTAAACCATCTGAAGGTGTTCAAGCTAACTCTTTCAAGGACGGTGACAAATTTTTCATAGGTCCTGATAAGCTCTTACCATTAGACAGATTCTTACCAAAACCTCCAAGTTTCGGACCAAAACCAAAGAAACCAAAGGGAAGCGGTGCCAGAGGTGGCCGTGGTGGTTTCGGAGGCCGTGGTGGTGGCCGTGGCGGTTTCGGTGCCAGAGGTGGATCTCGTGGTGGATTCGGTGGTAGAGGTGGATCCCGTGGTGGATTTGGTGCCAGAGGTGGTGGAAGAGGTGGATTCGGTGGTAGAGGTAGAGGAGGATTCGGAGGCAGGTAATTGTTTTTGTACCATATAATATATAAGAAAGCATTTAGTATGAATTTGGAATACAACATTCGATAATCGTAGCTCGTATCTCTTTATAACCATATCTTTTTGGTACCACTTTAGCTGAATGGGCATTATTGAAGAGGAGTTTGGGCAATGATGGTAATGTTAACAATCCGGCTTGGTCAATTATATTGGTGAAATACTGCACCACCAGCTCATTAGCTTGAATCACCAGTTCATAGTTTTTCTTCCTGGCGATCAAATCAGTCACTGGTTTTCCGGTAACATTATTATGTTTGAGTATTTTGGATATCACAAGATCAACTTTAGTAAACACTACTTCAAACGGTATCCCCTCTTGAACGAGCAAATCCAAAATTTGCATATCTTCATCGACAAATCCCACCGAACTATCGATCAAAAGGTAGGCCCTACGTAAAACTTTCCTTCTTTCTATATACTCCACCACCATTTTCCCCTGCTCTTCTTGACCAAACTCCCCATACCCCGGGCTATCTATAAGCCTTAATTTATCTCCTATATTGAAGCAATTCATGGTCTTGGTATATCCTGCTCGACTACTAACATAGGCATACTCAGTTTTCCCACCAGCAGTTTTTCCCTCCATTCGATTGACAAGAAGGTTGTTAATGAGTGACAGCTTCCCGGTGTTGGTGTGGCCTAGGAATAGCACTTCTGGTAATAATTTGGGGGGATTTTTCAGTGCTTTCACATCAGGAATATCGTTGTAATTAGCCAAAGTCCATTCCAAACGAGGTTTACCGTTGTTGAAAATGGTTTGAGACCTGCTGAGAAGTTGTCCTGAGGGAGCAGGGTGCTCACCCCGGAATTTATCTGTCAAGACGTTTGGAGTTATCACGAGAGAAGCGACTGATTTGGGATACAGTTTGGCCAGTTTGGCGATTTTTCGTGGAATTGGAGTATTATTCGGACCCCGAGAGCCCCTGGATAATGTGGGTTTGATTTGCACGCCACTGGGAGGTAAATTCCCCAATGCCTGTTTAAGATAATTTGTTGAATACCATCTCATCTCATCTCATCTGATTATCGATTTCGCGGTATGGTTTCTATAAGAATCCTGGTAGCAATTGGTAAGTAATTAACAATTGATTCTGGCTTTGCTAACTTTAGGATTCCTTGCATCTCTTGCAATTGCAGCATATTTAGGGTTCGCCCTGGTCCAACTCCCTCATGACAAATTGGTCCATTTCATCACATTTTATATTCTCACCCTTGAATTCTACTTCATATTTGACACCGGCAATAAATCGTTAAAAATCCTTCGATTTCTCACGGTTGGATGGTGGATTTGCTCCAGTGTATTCCTGGAAATAGCTCAATCGATCATAAACCCCAAACGGGTATTCGACGTTAATGATATTTTAGCCAATGTCCTAGGTGGAGGGGCAGCATTTGGTACCGCATTGGTGATCCAAGCTCAGTTGGTAAAGAGGGCCAGAGCAGGACGATACAGGCATTTGAACGAGAGTATAGATGGAGAGGAGTTTGTCAATGTAGAATTGCCGGAAATACCATAGGATTTTGGGCATTTTGCAGCCAATTGAGGCCGGTGTTGATAGAGTAGAAGACAAATGGGGACAGAAAGATACCAGATCATTGGCTGTCACTGTCTTTCACTGTCTGTCACTATCTTTCACTATCTTTCACTATCTGACACTCTGGTCATTTAAGGGTTCGATTTGATTGCTGAACATCAACATACTCTGTTGTTACACTGTCTAAGACCAGACACTACCTCTTGATCTACTTGCTTGAATTTAACTATACGAAATATATACCTCTCTGAATGCAAATCTGGGCATATAAACCTGAGTGTCCAATCTCTATATCTAAAAATGGCCCATGTCCACACCTCTACATCCATATCTCTTCCTACAACCACATCCATTCTAACAGCTTCGCCTACCACATTCGCATTTAACAATAGCCATCAGTGTCCCCGTTTCGAACCGTGCCTGCGCACTGCCAGCAACAGCCGCATACGCAATCGAACGCATAAACGATATTTCAGTAAATATTTCATGTTCAAAGTATCTCTGACCAAGTCACATAGGTCCGAGACTTCGAACCACGAATCAAACAGTCATAGTAATGGTCACGCGGCCAATGGCACCATCAATTCCAACGGTCATTCTGCCACGATTAATGCACCAGGTATCAGCCATGCAGAGTCCCCAATGCGAGAAAGTCAAGACTATGATGAAATTATGGAATCAGTGTCCAACATCTCCATTCCTCGTTCAGATTCAAAGAGACTGCATCGGGACTCGCATGAGGATGAGAGGAACATCATAGGTAATCCATTGGGGTTTTTGTCTCGAGGTGATCCGTTAGAATCTCGGTATTCCTCTGAAGAGGAAAACAATGAGTATGTTCCATCACCGGCAGAGAGAGCTGAGATGGAAGACCGGGATGTCAGGCAAGAAAACCAGGAGTTTGAAGACACTTCCGAAGCAGTTGATCCAAAACAAGGTGATAAAGCAACCTTATCATCTTTTATACCTAATATGTTTAAAAGTGATGAAGAAGACAAGAAGAAGAAGAAATTCCATTTGTTCAGATTGAGGAATCGAGATAAGGAGAAAAAGCACTCTATAGTAGCCATGCCCGAAGAGGATGAAGCCGGTGATGAAAATGATTTATTTACAGGTCAAAGAGCCCATTTTCTTGTGGGTTCAATGGCTTTTGGAGCACCTGCAATCAGTTTAATGGCTTCTTGTTTATTGGAAGATGAAACTGGGATCTCAAGAGCTCCTTTGCTTTTAAGTCTTTTAGGGTTACGGGTAACCGACATTTCCAATACTATTGTGACCAAGAACAGGAAATTTAGAATTGACTTAGAGTATGGGGTTGGTCCACAAAGAATGAAATGGAGTGTTGAGAGAACAGCTAAGGATTTGTTGTACTTGCATTCGAGATTCAAATTAGATAACTGGAGGAAAGAAGTTGTTAGAAATAAGAATTCTGAATTGCCTAAGTACCCAATTCCTCCGTTAAGGAGGAATAATCCCGAAAATGGTGGGGCAGGCAATTTACTTTCGAGGTATAGAAATAATTCCTTGAAGCCTCCCACTGACGGCAATAACAACAGTAGATTTTCATTTCACGAGGATGCTCATTCTAGTGTAAGTTTCAGCCAATTGGCAAATTTAAGAGCTCATCTATCTCGTAGCTCTGAATCTTCAAGTGAAGCCATGGAACATAATCCTGAGATGGTTCGGGCCAGGATAAATAAAAATCAAGAATACATCACTCAAGTGGTCAATTACTTAAATGACTTAATCAAACTTGTGGCACTCAAGCCTCAATCTAATAGGTTGTTTCATTTTTTTGAAATTTCTCCGATTTCCTCTCTTTTGAGTTACGAAACAGGATATATTGGTAAACAAGGAGTTATACATATCGGTGGTACTGCCAAATCTCAAGGTTGGAGAGTAGGTCATTTTAGAGCCAATGATTTGAAAGGAATGATCGATAGAAGACTGGAAAAATGGTTATTGGTGAGAAACAGTTATGTTATGTACGTTTCGGATATCAACTCGACTTTACCTTTAGAAGTCTTCCTAGTGGATCACAAATTCAAAATCACTTATAAAGGAGATCAATCTTTGAAAGATGACGATGAATCAGATTACGATGATGCCAGTATAGAGAAAAAAATGGCCAGTGAAAATGGCGAGTCCTCAGATTCTCATCCTGTCTTCAAGCATCTTAAGATTGTTATTGAGAATAGTGAAAGAAAATTGTCATTGCTTCCAAAATCGGAGAAAGAACAAAAACTTTGGATCAAATCTCTTTACGAAATGAAGAATTCAACAGTTTGGTCCAGAAAGAATAGATTTGATTCGTTTGCACCGATACGTGACAACTGTTATGCACAATGGTTTGTGGACGGTAGAGATTACTTTTGGGCTGTCTCTTCTGCTATTGAAATGGCTAAAGATGTGGTGTACATTCACGATTGGTGGCTTTCACCAGAGCTTTATCTTAGGCGTCCTGCTAATGGTAATCAACAGTGGAGAATCGATAGACTTCTTCAAAGAAAGGCTAGACAAGGTGTCAAGATTTTCGTAATCGTTTACAGAAATGTCGGTACTACGGTCTCCACTGATTCTTTATACACCAAACATTCTCTCTTATCTCTTCACGATGAGAACATTCATGTTATTAGATCACCCAATCAACTTTTGCAAAACACATTTTTCTGGGCCCATCATGAGAAACTTTGCATAGTTGATTCTACAGTTGCATTTATCGGGGGTATTGATTTATGTTACGGTAGATTTGATACTCCAGATCATGTTTTGGTTGATGACTCAGATATTAATTTCGCCGCTTTCGAAGGCAACAATGTACCAACTGAGGAAGACTTTGCAAATTTCCAGATTTTCCCTGGTAAAGATTACTCCAATCCTAGAGTCAAAGATTTCCTGAATTTAGAAAGGCCTTATGAAAATATGTATGATAGAAAAATAACTCCTAGAATGCCATGGCACGATGTCCACATGCTCACATCAGGTAAAGTGGCAAGAGATTTGGCCAGACATTTCGTTCAAAGATGGAACTATTTGTTGAGACAAAAGAGACCCAGTAGATTCACCCCATTATTAACACCTCCTTCAGACTTTACCGAAGAGGAAGAAGCCAAACTTAAACTTGGTGGTTCATGTGAGGTGCAGCTTTTAAGATCTTCGGGAAATTGGTCTTTAGGCTTACAAGAACATGAACAAAGTATTCAAAACGCATATTTGAAACTTATTGAGACATCTGAGCATTTCGTTTATATCGAAAACCAATTCTTCGTCACATCCTGTGAAATTGATGGTAATGAAATAGAGAATAGAATTGGTGACGCCTTAGTGGATAGAATTATTAGAGCCCACAACGAAGGAACTCATTGGAGAGCTGTTATAGTCATTCCGCTTATGCCAGGGTTCCAATCTCAAGTTGATGAACCTGATGGATCTTCTGTGAGAGTTATCATGCAATGTCAATACTTGTCGATTTCCAGAGGTCAAACATCGATTTTTGCCAAACTTCGTAAGTACGGAATTGAGCCTGAAGATTATATCCAGTTCTTCTCTTTAAGAAAATGGGGAAGAATTGGACCTGATAGAACTCTTGTTACGGAACAATTGTATATTCATGCAAAGACAATGATTGTTGACGACAGAGCTGCAATCATTGGAAGTGCTAATATCAATGAAAGATCCATGAGGGGTGTAAGAGATTCAGAAATGGCTGCATTAGTGAGAGACCGTGAGACAATTCAGACCAAGATGGGTGGCAAGGACTACATGGCTGGTAAATTTGCTCATACCTTGAGAATCAGACTTATGAGAGAGCATTTAGGTGTACAAGTGGATGTAGTTGATACAGTAGAGAGAAGATTCAGAAGGTTTGAAGAGTTTGCCGAAACAAGTGAAGGAATTAAAGCAGCTACCAATAGATTCAAGAATCCAGAATATAGAAAATTATCAGCAATGGTAGAATTAGCATCCAGAGATATATTGGGAGAGACTGAAGGTTCTTTCAGATGGAAAACTTTTCAAAAACTTATGAATTCTGACCTCAAACCATCTCTGACTCCGATAGAGGATATCAATGATCTTGAGGCTCAAGATAATAACCCTCCTCCTCTACCATTGCCTATTTCATTCAACAACAG
This sequence comes from Yamadazyma diddensiae, assembly GCA_030563465.1. Taxonomy (NCBI): domain Eukaryota; kingdom Fungi; phylum Ascomycota; class Pichiomycetes; order Serinales; family Debaryomycetaceae; genus Yamadazyma; species Yamadazyma diddensiae. Next base: position 88,586 of record JAJMIX010000017.1, read on the forward strand.
AACAGGAACTCACGAAGCAAATAGGGGTATTAGAGATAAGAAAAAGCAGTCCTACGATGCTAGAGTTCAACACAGTGAAACTCATAAGAGAGATGTCTATGGTCTCGGTCTAGATAAATACAAGACAAAACTTGCTAAAAGGGCTAGACTAAACAGTGGTAGATTCTTGAGAGAGTTGGCTGATAAATGGATGGACAAGAATCCCGAAGCAGTTGTTTTACCAGATCTTCAGAATGTCACTGAGTTCTTGGAAGCTGATGATTTTGATATGAGTGAAGAAATGGACGAAGACTCCGAATCTATCATTCACGAGAGAAACAAAGAGAGGTGGAGATTGCTTAAAAAAGTTTCATACTTGCAAAGAGTTTCAGCCATCCAAACAGAAACTCAAGCTGAGGAAAATAAGAAACGGGCAAAGGCTGGGTTATCGTCTTCTAATCTTTTTGGTGCAAACGGAGCAGCTTCTAGCAAGGAATCTGAGGAATCTTCCAAAGAGAAAGTCACAAAGTTTGCAGCTTTACCTGAAGAGGAAGAGCCAAAGAATTTCTCTGATACAGAAGCTATTGATACGGGAAGTATTGAGAACCAAGGCCTCATCAAGGAAATTGATGGAGAAGGAGTTAATACCGAAAAGAATGAGAACGTTCAACCTAATGGAGGTATTGCACCCGATGACGACGAATTTTCAACCAATCTTCAAATCAATGGACCATCTATTGAAAAACCAGAACTGTCAGAATACTCTAATGATAATGTACCAATTGTCACACTTACAGATTCTGGAGTTAAATCACTTATTGATTCGATAAACCCCAAGCATGCAGAGAATTTCACCAAATTTGTTGATCCATATCAATTTGAGGATCCAATAGCTATAGATTTATACGAGGATCTTTGGTATGAGCATGCCAGAAGAAATACGGAAATCTTTAGAATGATTTTCCATACCCAACCTGATGATGCAGTGGTTTCTTGGAAAGAGTACAAGCAATATTCAAAACTCCAAAAAGCATTTATGGTAGCTCAAATTCAAGAAGCAAAGAAAAGAAGAGATAAAAGGTACTATGGAGAAGATGCCGAAAGCGATAGCGACAGTGATAGTCAGACCGAATCTGAGAATGCACCAAAACCCGCCAAGGAATCAACTTCTAATAATGATGATATAGGTATTCTAGGATATCCACCACCTGCTAGAGGTGGAGGAGAAGTGTCAAAGAAACTGTCTCTCAAGTTTGTATATCAGTCAGAAAATGCAGACCAAGAACAAGATGGATTGGGTTTGCATTCAGGCGCAAATAATGGCGAAAAAAGACAAAGACCTAATTTTGCTGCTAGAAGAAGAGCTGCTGCTGGGGATAGAATCTTTGATAGAGAAACCGCAGAGAAGATTTTAGCTCATATTCAAGGTAATTTGGTAATATTCCCTACTGATTGGCTTATGAGAGAACTTGAGGGAGGGAATTGGTTTTACAATACCGACAGAATTCCTCCTATTGATATTTACGATTAGCCTGTAATGTTTTAATGTGGATACATAGGTACTGTATAGTTGATGTGTGGCAGTATAAAAATGTATAAGTAAATGAGCTTGTCTCACCTGTCTCAATTCGCAGCACATTTGCAGCACACATATTTGCAGCAAAACAAAATCAATCTCAGATCGCGTTTTTTCATTCACCATGTTCATCGAATTACTTTCTTATATAGGTATTGTGGTGGGATTCATATTCCTTGTTTTAGCCATTGCTTCTGCCCTTTACTATCTATCCGAACTTGTTGAAGAGCATTCAGAACCCACAAAACGAATTCTTAAGAGAATCATTTATGCAGTTATTGGAACTCATGTTGTATTATGGATGTTTGACAGATTCCCATTTTGGCTCTCGTTATTCCTGATTTTTTCAAATTATGTATACCTTCAAAACCTCCATAAATTCCCTTATGTGCTGTTGACATCTCCGGTATTTTTGGCTAGTTGTGCATTGGTGGTAATCAATCATTTCTTATGGTTTAATCATTTCCATAATCCTTATATCCCACCATTGGAGATTAGATTAAAGCCTAATTATAGACCTCCAAGAATACCTCTGTTTTCTGAAATCTGCTCATTTTTTGGTTTATGTGTATGGTTTGTACCATTTGCGTTATTCGTAAGTTTAAGTGCCAATGACAATATACTTCCTCATCATGTTGCAGTTGATACTCAAGGGAGAAAGAAGAATAATGGGTTGGCTAAAGTTGTAGTGGCGACAATTAGAGAATATATTTACTCTACAAGTAGAGCATTAGGATATGAATTAGATCCTCATCATGGTCAATTAGCGTAAATTTATACTGTAAATAGATTTTTTATAATAAAAACTGTTTAACTGGGGGTCCAAAATGATCTAAACTTAATAAGAATGTATCATGTCCGAAATTACTTATATCGGTACCCAATTCATGATATTTGATATTCCCCTTATTATGAGATTTAAGTACTTCATGAATCTCTCGTTGTTGCCATACTGGGAATAAAATATCAGATTCCACTCCTACTATCAAAACATCTTTATGGGCTATTTTAGCCATTCCCTTCCTGAGATCTTCGAGCGATTCCTCTGGGGTTACGGTGGCTGCCAGCACTTTTTCTTGGTAAGGTTGATCTGGAACATTCTTAGATGAAGTGGTGGCAGCGTCAGGGTTATGGTTACGATTGTATGCTTGTTCAGCCAATTCTCGATTTTTCAATGCACTAACTCTGTTACTATGACTTAAATCGAACAAATCCATAGCTTTTGAAACGTAAAGCAAAGAATTGGCATCGTACTCTAAGCAAAATTTCTCTCCAGCGTGATCCAAGTAAGTTTCAACTAAGAAATCAGCACATAAAGCAGGAGCTTTTGATTCGTCGGCTCTATTTCTACCAAATCTATACTCCCATTCAGGTCCTGACCTATAAGTGATGGTGGCGATTTCTCTGGCTAATTTCATACCTACATGAGGAGGAATCCCATCGTAGTAGAATCCTCTATTCCAATTTGGATCACTCATCAATACTTGTCTTTGAGTATGACGCATGGCAATAGAGTAAGGATGAGATCTTGCACAACCCGATATCGAAACCACCTTCGACACCTCATCAGGAAACTCCCATGCATATGCCAAGCTTTGCATACCTCCCATGGATGCACCAAGTGAAGCATGAATCTTTTTCACTTTGAACTCATCATGAATAAGTTCTCTTTGAGCTCTTACCATGTCATTGACGGTCAAGATTGGGAACCCAGTGGCATAATGACTTTCGGTCAAAGGGTTTATAGATGAGGGACCCGTAGATCCATAACACCCACCAAGCACATTTGTACAAATTATGAAATATTTATCGGTATCAAGATATTTCCCAGGCCCAATGAACTTCTCCCACCATCCAGGTTTGGTATTCATCGGTTGTGATTTGGCATGCGATGAGGCTGAAAGCCCCGTATGTATTAGCACAATATTATCTTTGTCAGGATTCAAGGTTCCCCAGGTTTCATAAGCAATTTCGTACTCTGGCAAGTATCCACCATGATCGAGGAAAATTGGTTTATGGGATTTGTAAAGGTGAAATCCATTCTCTACCATGGAATAAGAAGGTTCAGGACCTCCCTCGAGTGAATTTGACGATAGCTGTTTGGTTCTTTTTTCTGACTTATCTAAGCATGGAAATGTCATTGGTACATTATGTGATGATTTTGAGGCCGTTTGGGCTCCATTTAATTTCAGGTTTTTACTGAGGTATCTAGCAGCCACTGCATACGGTTGAGGCTTGGTTAAAAGGTTTAGAGACCTTAAAACGGATTTACAAGCTAAAGTTTGATGCATCAAGATACTGAAAAATTATTATGTCTCAGTATCTCATGAGCAGATTGATTCATTTCACGTGATCTGAGCACTGGCTGCAAAAATCTTGTTCGCAGGATCCATTGTATGGATCGTGTGTAGAGGCTATGATATTAACATTAATGAGAGAGAGAAAAGAAGTGTGTATTGGGGTACAGCCGTCCTCGAAGCAGACACTTCCGCTGTCGAGCTTCCTAGGCCGAAGCCACGAGTTTGCGGAATTCGGCAACTCTTGCAAGGTTCTTTTTAATATTTTGTCGTTTACTTCCCCTGTATTTGTCGAACTTCTTAAATTTTTTATAGATATACCCAACGCTTCTTTTAGCAGAAAGACCTGGTTCTTGTATTTGTGAAAGTTTAGACTTTTGTGCCAGTGACTGCAGTCCAGATGTTTGTGTCAGTGGCTCAAGTCCAGATTCTTGTAGTGCATATGGATTGGGTATATTCGCCATCTCGAGACCCAGAGGGTGAATACTATTATCTTGGCTGAACATGTCTCTACTAATTTTGGAGCCACTGCAACTCACCAAGAACAAACCCCATATAAGCCTTAGTCTAACCATATTTGTACAACTCGCAATTTTTCGCACCCATCTAACAATCTTCAGTCTTTTTCGCATCCATTTGCAACAAACACTATCGCGACTACGACAAGCTAGCACATGGTTCGTCTAGCTATGGACCCCTGGTCCTTAAGTATATACACATTCGTGGGAACGTTTCTCATCACACTTCCAATGTCATTCGTTTTCCATCGGTACCATCGTATCATACAACAGAATTGGTTAAATCAATGGCTCAATGAACTTTTCGTGGCCGGAGGATATTTGTGGTTTTCCATTGCCATGGCTAGCATGCTTTATTACAACTATAAAAAAACAAGCACCTGGAATACAGGCTGTAGAAATATAGCTATAATCTACGGGATAAATACTGTGGTAAGTATGTCATGTGCTATTTGGCTTTTCGGGCCCTGTCTTTTTGAGAGGATCGAGGTGTTCACGGGGGGCCATTGTAGTGGGGATGAAAGCTTGACCCAGTACCAATGCTGGGACCACGACATGGACTGGGTGCCGGGATTCGATACCTCAGGCCACTACTTTCTATTGATATCGACGAGCATGTTAACTATAGACTACGTTGTAAAGACTGGAGTCTTGAGAATGAAACCACCAGCCCGGCTGCTTGAGGCACAAACTGATGTTTCCGACACCAAGTTCCGGAAAGTAGTGCTTGGGTACCTGTTATTTCTCGTAGGTGTTTGGTACTTTGAATATTTAATTACTTCTATATTTTTTCACACGGTTCTTGAGAGAATCATGGGGATGATTTGGGCCATGGCTATTCCATTATTGGCCCATTATTTTTACTGATTTCAGATTCCACATGACTGACCAAATTCACGGGTGTTTTATAAATTATCAGCGTACAGGTCAACTGGGGCCTATTTCCCACTGTCTTTTGGGTCCTCTGGGGTTATGTCTCTATGCACACCTTATCTTAGCACAAATGTCGCACGGCCCTAAATCGGTCGTTAGCATAAACCTCGCAAATCTTAGCACTTAGATCGCATTTGTATAAATATACGACTAATCCCTAGATTCGTATTCATATCATGATCGAACATCTTCAAGTCGGACTCCATAATATTCATTGCCAGGACTGTGAAATTGCAGTGCATAAGATATTTGCCCTGTTCTTCCAGTTATCAGATCTTGACCGCGATGACTTTGACATATCTACTGCACTGTCAGATGTCACATACTATAAATTACAAAATAAAACAGTTGATATTTATCGAAATTCACTGAAGAGTAGCATAAGCAATAAAATTAAGGAAATTGTTAAAAATTTGAAAAAAGCCGGTTTTGAAGTGCTAAATTGGGAATTGTCTATCGATGGAGACGTTAAACTTTCGGCCTCGCAAGAGATTAATTTTGCAGCCAAGAAAGAAAATCCTATAAAGTTTTTTGATTGGTATGGAAAATATAAGCAGAGGAACTTTGATAAGAAACATTTACAAAGCTGTAAGAAATGTCAAGCTGACTTGGATGACTCCTCCACTAGCGATCAATCTGTTAAGACGGTAGTTGACCGTCAATTGAATGAGTTTCGGGTGGTTCTTTTCGTTGGTGGTATGACATGCGCTGCATGTGTGGGGAGTGTAAGTGAAGCCATAGGTACTGCACTACAGCAGTTGGGTCTTGAAAGTAAAAGCGAACCCAATTATTCTGTTAATCTCTTACAACACTCAGCTGTGGTAATTGTCCCTAATAAACAAGTAATCAACACCATTGTGAATGCAGTGTATGATGTTGGTTTCGATTGTAAAATCCTTGAAGTGTTGCCCGTAGAAAGATCCATTAATGTCAAATTAACTGCGGCTATAGCTGGTATCACTTGTTCTGCTTGTGCTAATTCTATATCATCGGCAGTTCAAGACTTACCATTCGTATACGACTGTAATATCAATACAGTAACCAAAACAGGTATTTTTGTTATGGATGACTCTGATGACCATATAACTAAGTTGAAAGACACAATTGAAGACTGTGGGTTTGATTTTGAGGTGTTGAATACTACAAAGATAAATTATGTTTCAGGGAAGAAACAGTCTCGAACTGTGAACCTTTCTTTGACAGGGATGTTCTGTCATCATTGCCCCGAAATTGTTCATGACTATTTGGATGGTTTTGGGGAAGCTATTGTGGTAGAAGATGATTTAACCTTAGATTATCCTTTCATAAAGTTCACGTACATTCCTGACCACCAAAGAGGATTAACTTTGAGGAAAATTATAAAAGACTTGAACCATATAAGACCGGTAGACAATGGATTCAAGATCGATTTGGATGAAAAGGGGCCTTTTGATTGTGACCTTGTAGAATCTGTATCTATGGATGAGCATCTAAGGAAATTAGCCAAAAAAGAAGTTTGGAGAATCATTACCAGATTAGTTATTGCTACTACCATCGCCATACCCACATTTATATTTGGAATCGTACTCATGCTGTTATTGCCTCTGAACCATCACCTTAGAATGTGGGTTGAAGAACCTATTTGGGCTGGTAATGCATCCAGAGCATCATGGATTCTCTTGTTTTTGAGTACTCCGGTATATTTCTTTGCAGCTGATTTGTTCCACAGAAAGGCTATTGTGGAGATCAAATCCCTTTGGTTTCATAAGAATTCATTCAAGAAGAGATTATTTAAATTTGGATCGATGAACTTGTTGATGTCCTTAGGTACCACTGTTGCGTACATTTCGAGTATTGTTTTGTTGATATTAAGTACTAGGCAACAAGCCAATACTCACATGGGATTCCATACCACATATTTCGATTCAGTGGTTTTCTTGACGTTTTTTCTCTTGATTGGTCGTTTACTTGAAGGGATCAGTAAGAAGAAAACAGCTGATGCAGTTTCTGGATTGAGTAAGCTCAAATCATCGGAGGCTACGTTAGTTGAAAGAGTGAAAGGCGACGAAGAAGAAAACTATACTTATGACAATGACCAAGTCATAGATATTAAATATTTGGAAGTCGACGATTATATTCGGATTTCCTCTGGAGAATCCCCTCCCATTGATTGCGTTTTGGTTGAAAACTCGGCTTCATTTGATGAGTCGGCATTAACAGGGGAGTCTGAACCGGTCAAACACTCTCCTGGACATCAGGTATTTAGTGGTACCGTCAATGTTAGTAACAATGCCGTAGTTGCTAAAGTTCTTCTGCCTCAATCTGATTCGTTAATCGATCAAATTCTTAACACTGTCAGAGAAGGTCAGATTCGTAAAGCACCAATTGAACGTGTAGCTGATACATTAACGGGGTTTTTCGTCCCAGTGATTGTTCTTGTTGGTATATTGGTATTTATTATATGGCTAAGCTTAAGTTATGGAGGTGCCTTACCCGATTCGTATTTGGATATTGATATTGGGGGATGGTTCATGTGGTCTTTAGAGTTCGCTATAGCTGTATTTGTTATTGCTTGTCCATGTGGGATTGGATTAGCCGCTCCAACTGCTTTATTTGTGGGATCAGGATTGGCAGCTAAATATGGTATTTTAGTTAAAGGTGGAGGAGCAGCCTTTCAAGATGCAGCAAAGACAAAGATTGTATGCTTTGATAAAACCGGAACCTTAACTTACGGTGAAATGAGAGTCACTGATTATAGCTTTGCTTGTGAAGATGAACAAATGAAGCCTATTGCCATGCAGTTAGCCAGGGATTTAGAGATGAGCTCCAAACACCCTTTGTCACAAGCAGTCAAGACTTTCGTTACTCAATTTGCATGCACAAATGTTTCAATTCCAAGTGTGGAAACAGTCCCTGGTAAGGGTCTCAAGGGGAAAATAGTATCACCTGAAAATTCCGGCTCATGGAGAAAAATTGATGGCCTCACAGCATATCTTGGTAATGAGCTGCTTATGAAAGACATAGGAGTAGTTATTAGCGAAGAACAAAAGGAGATTCTTGAAACTTGGAAGAAGGATCTTAAATCGGTAATTTTGGTGGCTCTTGAAGGTTCAGGAAATTCATCGCTTTTAGCTATGCTAGCTTGTCGTGATCAAGTAAGAGCTGAATCGAAAACTGTTATATCATATTTGCAGGATAAACTAGGAATTGAATGCTATATGATAACGGGTGATAATAAGGTAACTGCTGATGCTATTGGAGCAGAGTTAGGTATTCTAGCAGAGAATATTGTAGCTGAAGTGTTACCTGATGATAAACAAGAACAAGTTAAGAGAATCAAGGCATTAGACCCGAAGAATGTGGTAGCTATGGTAGGAGATGGAATTAATGATGCTCCAGCATTATCATCGGCAGATATAGGTATAGCCCTTTCCAGTGGAGCTGACATAGCTGTTACTCTGAGTGATTTCATCTTGTTAAACAAACAACACCCATTGAGTACTATTGTTACATTATTTGATTTGGCTAAGAAAGTGTTTAGAAGAGTTCTCTTTAATTTCGGATGGGCATTGGTTTATAACATGATTGGAATTCCAATTGCTGCAGGAGTGATTTACCCATACAACAATTCCCGTTTGAGTCCCGTTTGGGCCAGTGCCGCTATGGCAGCATCATCAGTTAGCGTGGTGTTAAGTAGTTTAGCATTGAATTGGTATAGGCCCAAAGTAAAACCTAGCAAGTTAGTAGAGCAGATAAAAGAGGAACCAGTTAAACAATGGTAGTATTTAAGGTGTATATTAATTAGTACAATCATTAATCATTAGATTTAAAGATGGATTGATCAAATTTGACCACCATCACGGTAATATTATCAGTGGTTGAGTTATCCATAGCTACTTGAGTTAATTTTTTAGCCGCAACTTCAGGATCATCCGACGTTCTAAACGACTCTTCAACTATTCGACATGCTTTAATATCGGATATAACATCCCATAACCCATCACACGCAAGAATCATGAATTGATCAGATTCATCAATTTCAGTTGAAGTTGTAAAAGGTTTTCCCACCACCAAATCTTTCATATAAGTATCACCCAAAGATCTGGTAACTGCCAAAATCCCATTAACTCGATTTTTCATAACTAACCCTCCCGAATCTCTAATTCGATTAATTTCATTTATATCACTAGCTTTATGATCATAACTTAATCTAAATGCTTCACCATTTCTAAATAACACAATTCTAGAATCTCCTACATTCGCCGTATAAAGCATCCTCTTTTGATTCGAAAAATCAATCGACATATTATTGTAAATTGATGACCTCTTGGGTGCATCATCTTTGTTCTCCCACAAAAGCACAACTACTGCCGCAGTACTACCACTATTCCCAGTACTTTCCTTTGTAATTAAATCGTCTGCTTTAATAAACAGTTTATACAAATTATCCTTCATATCAAAATCTACTTCATTGGTCTCTTCATTGGCAATGATTTCCTGTTCCAACAATGTGTGTAAATTATTACCACACCATCTGGCCGTCTGCTTCCCAGCATGACCATCAAAAATTGCAAAATACCCCCAATCTAATCTTTCAGCGAAATTGGCCACATAAGTATGAACGTCTTCCATCTTAGATCTGTAAGTGACATTTTTATTCTCTGCTACACCTACTTTAAAAGATAATCCATAAAACGGATCGATATTTGAAACTTGAGATAAATTGGAAGTGGAGGAATTTCTGGCTTGACTATTAACACTGGATAATGATAATGTAGAATTATTGTGTGTACCTAGAGTCCCCAGCATCATGAGGAAACACTGAAAAATGCTGGCGATTGCGACGGCAATGTCGTGTAGGAGAGAGAGTGAGGGTACCGCGATAGACAAGCCTTACAATATGGACACAAGGAGTATAGACAGAGGGGGTATAGATGGTGGTACCGGTAGAACAGACGGTATAAATAGCTGCCTGGACAGTGATAGTGACGAATTGCACGAAATTACCGCTTTTTCAAGGCCCAGACAACGCAGAAGATCTAGTAGATTCAGACCCAGTTATTTCTACGATAGCGACTCCATAAGCCATCTACTGTCAATTGAGATGCTACCTATCGTTACTCTATTGAGAATCTTTTCATATGTAACGACAAAGGATCTTTTGAATCTATGTTTGACATCTCGAATGTTTTATCTCCCAGCCGTGGTACGGCTTTATCAGGATGTGGTGGTGGTTGAAGACCTCATGATGCTTGAGTTTGTCACAAATATAGTATCTCATCTAGGTTACCATTATTGCACGATTATCAACATGACTCAATTCCAGCTGTTGGTTTCGGTGTTACAGAATGAAAAGCTTTCAAAGCATGTATCTTCATTGATTATTATGGGGAATGTCAAACAGGTAGACTGGGCAAGCATTAGACACTTAAATTTAAAGCAGTATGTGAATCCTACCAATGATATGAGCTTATCCAGGCCAAATCTCAGTAACGTCGTCAGTTTGAGCTTTTCTATTAAGCAAGATAATCACACTGATTATGGGTTTATTTTACCTAATCTCAAGACCTTGAAAGTGTACTACGAGAACAATGAAATTAACAGTACGAAATTCAAGAAATTGGCCCTGGCTCTCAAAGATGCTGGCGTATTTGATCATCTAGCAGGTCTAGAGTTCGAAGAGTTGGTGGTGAAAGATTTGAATCTCTTGAACGAGACCAATCTGAATCTTAAATTAGCCATCTGGATTAATTTCTTTCTCCAGTTGCAGGAGTCAAATGTAAAATATAACGGACTTCGGAGACTTGTCCTTGATGGGTTTGTTAACGGTGTCGAGTTCTGTGACGTTTTAGACAAAGTGTTTCAGTTGAATCTCTTGACAGATTTGAAGTTATCGGTTAAAGAGTTCAGCCATTTAAATAACAGTCATTTTGATAATGACCATAGTTTACTCGTCCAATTGTCGAGGAGATGTAGTAATCTTCAAAATCTCTGTATATCTCCCACTTTTGATTGCTTATCGTGTCAATTACATCTGCTTCATGAAGCGTTAATGGAGCTTGAAAGTCAGTTGATTACATTGAATGTCAGATTTGAAGTTACGAACTTCGATAACACGAAACGTATATATAAGATGATCGCTGACTACCAACCGTTTTTGAAACTGTTATCACTCTATGATAAAGCTAGAGAGTTTTCCGATGAGAAAGACTTGATGGTACATTTAGGCAGTGAATTCACTTCATTGGAGAAGATAAATTTCTATCTCCAGTTATTTGGAAGGCATTACCCTATTGAAATAAGTCCTGTAACTTGGACCACTATACTCACCAAGATCTACGGAGGGTTTTACGCTAGAAATCAAATGCAGTTATCGGAGTATATAATAGAGTATTTAGATCTGGTGGAGGTTTCAATAAGTAAATTCCCCGAGTTGCAAAGGTTGCAAATTAACAAGATAAACTTACAAGTTAATAACAATCAATTATATTTCCTAGACGAAACCAATACCCCAGTAATTAACAATAGAAGATAATAAATACATTCTCGGTGTCAGGGTGGATGTGGTCGTGCTGTGGATGTCCGCACTTGTGTCATAATTTCATAATTTTCTTTTTCCTCACATTTGTTTTCAGTCTCCTTTTCATTACTAAGTTTGCAAGGGTTTCTTTTTTAATAATATTTGATTTAGTTTAATACCCTTATTTAGATCATAATAAATTTAATATTACATAAATATCATTTATAAATCCAAAAAAACTAAATAATAACAAATCCCCCCAAACCCCCCAAATATCCCCTAACATTCACAAATGAGTTCAAAATCGGCAGCCGCTATCTTACAACGGCAATATAGAGACTTGACAGATCCAAAAAATGGGATCCCATCATTCCACATCGAATTAGACGACGATAATATTTTCCTTTGGAACATAGGTATAATGGTGTTAAATAAAGAGAGTATGTACCATGGTGGATACTTTAAGGGACAAATGAGATTCCCTAGTGATTTCCCATTTTCTCCACCAACTTTTAGATTTACTCCAGCCATTTATCATCCAAATGTTTACAGAGATGGTAGATTATGTATCTCCATTTTACATCAAGGTGGTGACCCTACAAGTGACGAACCAGAAAATGAGACCTGGACCCCTGCTCAAACAGTTGAAAGTGTATTGATTTCAATTATTTCATTATTAGAAGATCCAAACATTTCATCTCCTGCTAATATAGATGCATCAGTTGAATTAAGGAAGAATCCTGATGCTTATAAAAAGAAAGTCTTACAAGAGGTTGAAAAGCTGAAGAGAGATATACCAGAAGATTTTATAATGCCAGAACTGGAATTATATGCATTCGGATATGGATCAAATAATAACAAAGATAATGAACATGATCAAGTTGATGAAGATTTCTGGTATGATACTGAAGAAGAAAGTTTTGACGAAGAGAGTTTAATGGATGATATGGAAGAAGATAATGAAGATGAAGAGGACGAGGAAGAAGATGATGAAGATCTCATGAATAAGTGACCTATATAAAGTGATATCATTAGCATAATATATTAATAACTATAACTGTAACTATAACTCTAAGCCATCCCCTCGAGTCCCTTATCTAATGCTTTGACGAGCGCATCTAATTTGACCTTGGCCAACCCATGGGTCATAGTCCTATCATACAATATAACCACATACATATTTTCTTGTTCACAACCTAATTTACCAATCATTATCGTTAAATTTGAATCGATTTCAAGGGCACTCCAATTTGTCCCATCCCCCAGTTTGACGAAATTTGAGAATGCTAGCAACAGGTAAATCTTTATGTTATCGAGGCTAACGGCATCTTGATGTAATACCGTACTTAATGGAGCCCCAGTATTAGATAATAATGAGATGGCAACTGGTGATACTTCCTGATCATTTATGCGTATACTTTTAAGTGCTTGACTAAGTAATTGCAGAATCTGTTTCAGTTGTAACATAGTCTCAGCAGACAAAATGGGCGTGCAGGCTACTCTTTCTTCAATCTCTCACTCACTTGTTGTCGCATTTTTTTTCTGCACTTTTTGTACGCGCTTGTTTACATGGATATAACTAAGAAGAGGAGACAACCATTGAAGGAAACCAGTGGGAATATTCCCTCTCCTAAAAAGAGATTTAAGCATGATGGTGCAGAGAATGAAATATCTCATGCTGGTGTTAAGTCTGGCGACGACGTGTTGCATTCCCAATCTCAGTCTCGACAAAACCGGCTCTTGTTGACCAAGCCATCCCTCAAAATTGATAGTGCCAAAACTAAACAAAATCGTTTGGTTGGCGATGAATTACTGGAATGGAGACATAATTGGAGGAAAATCATGAAAACTAGTGTGGTATACTTTGATACTCAAAGTTTTGATAATCACAACCCTACTCATGTCCTGGAACAGAAACGCGCTCACAGAGGCTTGAAATACGTGGGGAGTTTAGTCGTACCGTTTTACGATAGAGATGTCACGATTATTGTTACTAGAAGGCCTTTTAATCCTGAAACTCGTTATCCTTCCAATGATATTTTCCATTCGGTGGCTGAATTAAAGATCAAGGTGTGGAATTTCGATAAAGTTTTCCGGTTTTTGAAAAATTTGGGAGTTGATGAACTGGAATATTTAAACACTCCAGCTTATGAAAATGGAGATTTATCTAATTTGTTGAAAGAAGAGAAAGTCTTTGGCTCTACTGATAAAGATCCTAACGCCAAAAGAGATGATTTACATTATTTGGATCATAATTATATTTATGTGTATGATTTGTTACAACAGGTTAGACCTATTGCCGTTAGACAGTGGAATGATAATAATTTTCCTGGGTTTTACTTTACTTTAGATGGGAAATGTCCATTTTTACCTGATTCAGAGAATCTGGAACGGAAAATAGCCAGAAGAAATCGAAAATTTCAAGAAACTGCTAACTATAGGCAACTTTTGAAAACTATGGCTTACGAGTTGGTCACCAAACCTAGAAATAGAAGGATTTCATCCAGTTCGTTCTTCAATAGCACCTTGACTGATAACGATAATGCACCTGATAATAATAGTAATAATAATGAGAATCAAAATGTCCACAATTTACCCGAGAATTCGGATAATGATAGTACGATAAGCCAAGGGTCCAACGGCCCCACTGATGTTGATAACATTCAATTCAATGAAGTTCCTGAATCAAATAGGTTCCCACAATTAGATCATGAGTCTGAAAGTTTCAAACACCCACAACCTGCTTTGCTAAGAGGTTCATCATGTATTCCAACTAATAATTCAAACGGCAGATTTTATGATGTGGCAGCCTCGGGGTTTAATGGTACTTCGAACGCCATTCAGATGTCAATTGATTCAGGTTCTTTCCATGGTGGTAATGGATTGGGGCCAACTATGTCGCAAGTGCCATCCAAAAACATCAATAATTTGAAAAAGAGAATATTCATGAAAAAACAAAAGCAATCATTGGGAGCTGATAGTACAGATCGAGATCTAAAACCAGGTTATTGTGAGAATTGTAGAATCAAATACGACCATTTTGATGATCATATAAAGACGAGTAGGCATCGCAGATTTGCATTAGATGATACAAATTTCAAAGAAATCGATAATTTGATCAATACCTTGAACGAAAATAAAGTATTTGGCTTGATTACTTCAGATGGTGATTACAGCTTCCATGATTAACATATATTAAATAGCATTAGCATTAAATCGCACTCGCATAATAAAATTTTCAAATTTTCACTTTTTTTAAATATAATATGTTTACAAGTTTTCGACTGTTATCGTGTTTGAAAACTTGCAATACTGTCTCTAGGCAGTGTTATAGACGTCCATTCAGTCTAAGTACAATTTTGTCCGAGTCCAAAAGACCTAATCGATTTGCAGCCCAATTTGAGATTCCTAGAAAATCAAGACTAAGTGATAATACCCCCAATTCGGCCAATAAACGAGTGAAAAATAACTCAAATACATCCCCTATACCCTCAAATAATAGGCCTGAATTTTCTCCCAAAAAGGATTTCGCCAGACCAAATCAAACAAGAGCAGACCTTTATAATCAAGCCAGAGATGCGTTGAAGAAGAAGCAAAAACCTACCAATGTACCTCAACCTTCTGCCCCAAAGGCCCCTGTGAGATCTAAAAGAAAACCTGTAGTGAAGCAAAAAGCCAAAGTCTCGGTGCCTACCTTTGTCAGTGTATCTAATCTATCTAGTATACTTGGTATTCCGTTAAACACTCTTTTGAAGACCTTGACAGACTTGGGATTCGAGAATATGAGACACAATTATATTCTCGATAAAGAGAACGTTTCTTTGATCGCCGATGAGTTTGGATTTGAGATCAATATGAACGATGATACCGGGTTTGATTTATTCCCGGCTCCAGTGCTGGAAGATAGCAGCAAGTTGAAGTCAAGAGCACCAATAGTGACGATAATGGGGCATGTGGATCACGGGAAAACTACCATTTTGGATCACTTAAGGAAGTCTTCTATCGTAGACAAAGAGTTCGGGGGAATTACTCAACATATTGGTGCATTTTCTGTAGTTACCCCAGTGTCAAAGAAGAAGATTACATTCTTAGATACCCCGGGCCATGCAGCATTTTTGAAAATGAGACAAAGAGGTGCTAATGTCACTGATATTGTGATTTTGGTGGTAGCAGCCGATGATTCAGTTATGCCCCAGACCATAGAAGCTATTAAACATGCTAAAAAGGCAGGAGTACCAGTGATTGTCGCCATAAACAAATGTGACAAGCAGGGAGTCAATGTTGATAAGGTTTTAGCTGACTTATCTAGATATGAAGTTGATGTAGAAGACTACGGTGGAGAGACTCAAACCGTCCAAGTCAGTGGTAAGACTGGATTGAACATGGATAAGTTAGAGGAGGCCGTCATCACTTTAAGTGAATTGAATGACTTTCGATGTGAACATACAGGCATTCCAAGCGAAGGTTGGGTAATTGAAAGTGAAGTCGTCAAGGGTATGGGTCCAGTTGCTACTGTTTTAGTGACTCGGGGACTGGTTAAAACTGGAGATTTCCTAGTAGCAGGTACCACTTATTGTAAAGTAAGAGGAATGAAAGATGAGCATGGAAAACCAATCAAAGTGGCAGGGCCATCAACTCCAGTTCAAATATGGGGCTGGAAAGGGCTCCCCGAATCGGGTGATCAGACGATTCAAGCTAAGAGTGAGCAACTAGCTAAAAAGGCCTGTGATAATAGAGTCAGTAGAGCCAAAGATCTCGCAGCTTTCAAAGATATCGAATCCATCAATCAAAAGAGACAACAAGAAATCGAAGAATTAGAGAGACAAGAGAAGATTAATGAGTTGAAGTTGCAGGGATTCACCGATGAGGATCTCAAGGATGAGTTCTTTTCAGAGGACAAGAAAATCATGACCGTCAACTATATCATTAGAGCTGATGTTTCTGGATCTGCAGAAGCTATTAAGGAAAGTATTGAAGGGCTCGGTAACGAAGAAGTAAAGGCCGTGGTGGTCTCTCATGAAGCGGGACCTCCAACAGACTCTGATGTAGAATTAGCCAAAACATTAGATGCCACGATATTTTCATTCAATATCAAAGTACCAAAACCTACTCAAACAAAGGCCAGTAAAGAGGGAGTGAATATTAAGGAACATAATATCATTTATAGACTTATTGAAGACGTCACGGAAGAATTAAGTGATAAGCTCCCACCTATAATTGAACACAAAGTCACCGGAGAGGCGAAAATTCAAGGAGTTTTTGAGATCACCGGTAGGAATAAGAGCAAGCATAAAGTTGCTGGATGTAAGCTTGCATCTGGTGCCATTAAGAGATCATCTAGAATCAAGGTTATTCGTAAGAAACAAGAGATTTTTGACGGAACATTATCATCGTTGAAGCAAGTCAAAGATGATGTTTCAGAGGTCAAAAACGGTCAAGAATGTGGTTTGAGTTTCAATGACTGGGATAAGTTTGAACAAGGGGATGTGGTCCAAGCATACGAAGAGATTCGTCACAAACAATATTTATAGATGTACATAGCTTGTAAATAGACATTTTTCGCAGCTTTTTGCAGCCCTTTAAATTTTCGGGGTCTCGAGTTCGATTCTTTTGCAGCCCAATTTCGCAGCTTCAACTAGTTCACGGAATCTCATCTCATCGCAATGAGCCTTGACTACTCTTCAGACGACGAATCTATTATTGATGCCACAAATGTCCAGCTTGGGTTTGTAGATGTCGAAATCGAAAACACAGATGATGTCCCTACCATTGAAGATACAATTTTAGGTGGTGAACCAGTTTGGCTCCATCCATCTTCACTTCCAGATGAAAAATTGGTTACCTGCGATAACTGTGGTAAGAAAATGGCACTTTTACTCCAAGCATTTTCTCCCTTCAAAGATGCTTTATATGACAGAGTCATATACATATTTGGTTGTAAACAAACCCTGCAATGTTCTAGGAAAAAGGGTAGTATAAAAGCTATCAGAGGTATCATTAAAGATCCAGTTAAAATAGCTAAGTTGAAGGAGCAACAACAAAAAGAGCTTCAGAATCAAATTGATGAAAAATTGAGGTTAGAGGAGAAGACTAAGCTCAGAGACGAGCTCACTAAAGATTTGTTTGGTAAGAGTGGCAGTCCTAATCCATTTGCAAAGTCAGACAATCCATTCGGTAATCCTTTCAGTTCTAATCCTTTTGACAAAAAAGAAGAACAGCCACCAAAGGAAGAAAAAGACGCACCGAAGAAAGACAAGAAGGAGCCAAAGACTGAATCTAAACCATCTTACAGTTCTGTTTTGACGGAAACAATCCCCCCAAAGACCACTTCTAAACCATCATATACACTCCCAGCTTATCCTGGTTATTTTGTATATGTAGAGAAGGAGAAACTTAAGAAAATCACAGTGGACTCAGAACTCGAAAAATACAAAGACATAATTGACAACAAGTCGGTTGACGAAGAACTTGGATCTCCATCTGTAGCCAATCCATTGACGGGACAGGCTGCCAAAATATCGAGCATGTTGGAAGACAAGGTATTTGAAAATTTCTCCAACACTGTGCAACACAATGCCAGCCAAATTCTTCGATACGATTTGGGAGGTAGACCATTACTTTATAATGGTAAAGATGAGATCTGTAAAAAATTCTCTAAGACCCCATTCAATATCTCTAACCCTGGGTACAATCCTTCGTCGTCGAGACAGTTTGAATTGCAACTTATGCCTAAAGCGATTTTAGATCTTGAAAGATCTGACGATGCTAATATCAACGATATTCTAAATGGAATAGAATGGGGGACTGTCATCGTTTGTACGGACGTAGAGGATTATATTCCTGAAGAGTACTACGATGAGAACCATGCGGCTTATGTTGAAGAGTACTGTGCTGTGCAATGGGAGGAGTCTGTGTGAGAAGATGATGAGTCTGTGAGAAGATGATGAGTCTATGAGAAGTAGATGTGTAGTAATAGACGTAGTGTAGCTAACTGTCGCCGCGTTGGCAGCAAAGGTATAAGCCCGATGGTTGCAACCGTTAATAACCCTTCGCGTAGGATGCAGATCCGTCGATCACGGTTAAAAATAAGCTCTCAGACATCTCTTCAATTTACATAACACTTCGAGCTATAGAACATACATAAACACAAACTCCCATTTTCCCACCCTAATACCACCCATTGTTCACCCATCAAATTCGTATTCGACCCTGAAATAAGCCTAAATAAGCCCGTCGTCCTGCACACACTCCCGCGCATCACTATTGCTTTTTGTATCAGGTTAAAATTGTCACATAGACCAGGAAATTTTCAATCATGTCAGCATCCAGTTCAGATGGAGAGTCTAATTTCCATACAAGTCTAAACTTCCCAGACCTTCAAAACTATAAGAAACATCATAAAAGGAGAACTTCAAGTTCTAATATAAACATTGTTAAAGCCGGTAAAAAAATCGTTAATAATACCAGTAAAGCTGTGAGGTTCCCTGAAAAGCGTCCAGGGGCATCTCCAAGACAATCATTCATAAGTGGAGGTTCGTCATTAAATTCCACAAACGCCAATCTGTCCGACTCGGATTCAGATGCAGATTTAGGCAGCGCTGATGGTGACTTACCACACTTCCAATTCCAATCGGGTGACATCCAGGACGAACTCGACTCAGACTCCCTGATCCCGTACGAGGACGACGGTGATCGTCCTGACCAGTTGGCCGAGACTGACTCAGACGAAGATGACGATGAACGGTCGGTAGCACGGGGGCCTGAAATGTACCACGATGAGGAGATGGGGGACCGTAGACCTTCACACAGTTCTCAAGGTGCTAGCCATGAAGGTGTCGGTTCACGCGGCGGTAGCATGCGTGGTAGCACTCGTGGTAGCGTGCATGGTGATGGTGCCAGTTCCCGCGACATTGGCCCTAGAAAGAGTGTAGATTCCCACAACTCCAAACAGTCGAGATCAAGCAGGAACCATTTCTTCAGAAGACCTTCGATCATGACCTCCAATTCTCGTCAAAGGGGCGAGACCGATATCACAGACCAATTGGGCAGTGTAGGTTCCAATCCTTCAAGCAATACCCAAAGCAAGAGCGCTGCAAAGTTCAGAGAAATTCTTCGTAAAGTGGCCTTGACTGACCAGCAATACCCAGAGCCACCCTCTCGGTCTGATTCTCTTATTGGCAGATTGGTTCAAAATGACAATGATCATTTTGGTCTTAGTGGAGGTGGTTTAGTACCTGGTGCATCCAGAAATTCTAGAGAAAGACCTATAGATGAAGAAGAAGAACTTGGAATTAATGATCCTGATGGCATTGAATTGCAAAAACTCAACTTCTCACAGTTAAATGATGAAGCGAGAAACTTGATTAATGTTCACTTGCCTGAACATTTACAAGCACCAGTTTATGAGCCAGGTCAAGAGACATCGAACGATATGATGATCGATGCTCCTGGTGGGTCCTCTAGTGATACAGTGGCTAGGGA
This sequence comes from Yamadazyma diddensiae, assembly GCA_030563465.1. Classification (NCBI taxonomy): domain Eukaryota; kingdom Fungi; phylum Ascomycota; class Pichiomycetes; order Serinales; family Debaryomycetaceae; genus Yamadazyma; species Yamadazyma diddensiae. The sequence continues at coordinate 108,869 of JAJMIX010000017.1, forward strand.
AAAAGAGGAGGCACAAGCAGCACATGATGATCATCATCTGGATCGAACTAGAAGCAGGAGAAGTGAAAGAAGAAGTGTTGATTCTATCAAAGAAAGAGAAGGCTTATATGCACCCAATCCAGATCTTTACTTGAGAGGTGACGTTCAACATAATGATGACCATGAGTTCATGATGCTTGATAACGACTCCGAAACTAATATAGCACCACCAAAGAAGATCCAAGCTGGTGTTCTTTCATCCTTGTTAAAATTGTATCAGAACCCAGATGAATCTAAATCTACTGCAAGTTTATCTTTTGGTGATACATCTACGATCAATGATTTTGATGAACATGAGAGAGCTGGAACTTCTCATGGAATCTCTCTTGCTGGTATGAAAAGTGGTATAAAACATGGTGGTAAAAGAGTCTACGGTAATATGCCATTCGTGAAAAGAGGTACAAACAACACTTTGAATCCTAACTCTGATGAAGATGAAATCGGGGACACTAATGTCGAAGGATTGCCTAATTTCGCCAATGCAAAACCCAAACTGCATAAAAAGGCTACGACTCAGGTCAATCCATCAGAAATGCCTAGTAGAATGACAAAGAAGCTCAAAAAGGCTAAGAAGAAGCAGGATAGACAATTGCACATCACCGTTCACATTGCTGATGTCCTTCAAAGACAAAGATTTATTATGCTTATGTGTAAGGCATTCATGCTTTTCGGGGCTCCAACTCATAGATTGGAGGAGTATATGGTCATGACCAGTCGTGTGCTAGAAATAGATGGTCAATTCATTTACTTACCTGGATGTATGATCATGGCCTTTGGTGATGCAGCCACCAGAACATCTGAAGTTCATTTAGTGAAATGTTCTCAAGGGGTTAATCTTTCTAAGCTTTCAGAGGCCCATAGAATTTACAAGGCAGTTATTCATGATTTAATGGGGGTAGAAGAAGCATCAGCAAAATTGGTGAAGGTTTTGAAACTGAAAAATAACTATAACCCATGGCTTTGTGTCTTGTTCTATGGACTTGGATCGGCTGCTGTTTGCCCATTCGCCTTTGGTGGTGGTTGGGTAGATATACCAATTGCATTTGGTGTTGGATTATGTGTTGGGTATCTCCAATTCTTCGTTTCATCCATGTCAAACTTGTACTCCTCTGTATTTGAAGTGACATCTTCTATTGTAGTGTCATTCATAGCTAGAGGAATCGGTTCGATCAATGGGGGAGATACATTCTGTTTCTCGGCCATCGTACAAGGTTCTTTAGCATTGATCTTACCCGGGTATATTATTCTATGTGGTTCATTAGAATTACAATCTAGAAACTTGGTGGCAGGAGCTGTTAGAATGTTTTATGCAGTTATATACTCATTATTCTTAGGTTTTGGTATCACTTTGGGTGCCGCATTGTACGGATGGGTCGATAAGAACAGTACTTCAGAAACTCAATGCCCAGCTCATCATACACTTGATGATAAATGGAGAATCTTACTTGTTCCTGCTTTTACTTGCTGTCTAGGACTCATCAATCAAGCCAGTTTCCGTCAACTTCCAGTAATGATCTTTATCGCCGCAACTGGGTACGTAGGAAACTATTTTGCAGCCAAACATTTCCACAATGTCACAGAGTTCACAGCAGCTATAGGTGCATTTATCATTGGAATCCTTGGAAATTTGTACTCCAGAATAGGTAAAGGATTAGCAGTAAGTGCTATGCTTCCAGCTATATTTGTGCAAGTTCCATCGGGTATTGCCTCACAAAGTTCGTTATTAGCAGGTGTCCAAGCCGCCGATAGAATTACAAGTAACACTACCCTGGGATCCCAAAACTCTGGATCGTTAAGTTTTGGGGTAACTATGGTGGAAGTGTCTATTGGTATTAGTGTAGGACTTTTCGCAGCTGCATTATTCATTTATCCATTTGGTAAAAAGAGAACGGGATTATTTTCATTATAGATATAGAAATAAATATGTAGATAGAAAGTTTATTATTGTAGTTGTATCGGTGAAATGGTAACTTTCTTTTAACCGTGGTCTGCATGACTAGTCACCCCCACAAAAATCACCTCATTTTTCACACTGAGAAATCGCTGTGCATTTATTCTCAGCTTCCCCGGATTTTCATTTTTTCAATGATAAGAAATTTCAGACCTCCATTGAAAGGTGTAAGATTATTTTCAGTTCTTCACCATGACCACCATTATATAACCTTAAAACTATCAGAAAAATCTACTGTACAATTCAATAATGTCTTTTTGAGAGATGCTTGTAAATCCCCAGATTCGGTGGACCCCGACTCCAGTCAAAAGAAGTTTACCACTGCAAATATCAGCGAGAATTTAACCATCAAAAAGCCACCCAAAATTTTCACCAATGATCAAGGTGAACAATGTATGAGAGTTGTATGGTCACAGAATGACCAAGAACATGTTTCAGAATATTCCAAGAGTTTCCTAGAGCATTATTCTACCCGAGAAATGAGATTGAAAGGCCGATTTTTCGGTGGTGATCGAGTCCATTGGGACAATTTGATGTACAGCAAAAAATTTGATGCCTTGAACTATGAAAATGATGCATACTTAAATGATGATAAGACATTTTATTCTGCTGTTGATAATCTCAATAAATATGGTCTTGTGTTTGTAAATGGCATACCTGATATCCCATTTGAAAAGTCTATGACCGAGGCTAATAGCAGCCAGTGGCCCGTAGCCCAGTTGGCAGAGAAATTCGGTTACATTAAGAAGACTTTCTACGGTACATTATTTGACGTTAAAAGTGTTGAAAATGCTATAAATATTGCTTATACTAATGCCTTCTTGCCATTGCACATGGATTTATTGTATTACGAATCTCCTCCAGGTTTGCAACTATTGCACGCAATCAAAAATTCCACCACTGGTGGTGAAAACATCTTTTGTGACTCTTTTCTTGCTGCAAAGCATATAAGAGAGACAGATCCATCTGCTTATATGGCTTTAACTCAAATCCCTATTACATATCAGTATGATAATAATGGGGAATTTTACTACTACTCTCGTCCTCTCATTGTAGAAGAGGATATTGTCGATAGAAATTCTAATTATCCATATATAAAGGAAGTGAATTATTCACCACCATTTCAAGGTCCTTTTGAATTAGGTATCACCAAAAGTTATACTGTGGGCAGTTCTGTAATTGAAAATGGTAATGATTTCATGTTTAATGATTTCTTGAGAGGTATGAGACTATTCGAAGAATTTATCAACGATCCAAGAAATAACTTCCAGATCAAATTGCCTGAAGGAACCTGTGTGATTTTCGATAATAGGAGAGTATTACATTCAAGAAATGAGTTTTCTGATTCAAATGGCGGTAAGAGATGGCTCATGGGATGTTATACTGATGGGGATAGTTTCAGATCAAAGCATAGAATTGCTCGTAGGTTCTTAGAATAAAGACATTTATTTTTTATACAAATAATACACAGATTTAATAACCAAAACTACCGTACGCTGCTTGAGGATTTCCTTGAGGTCTGGCACTTCTCTCCGATAATGATCTGGCTTGAGATTTATAGGTTTGTTTGAACCCATTACATAAACGAAGCATATTAGGGTAAGAGAAATCTTTCAACTTAAACCCGTCAGCTTCAGTTTTTACGTGCCAGGTAGTAATTGGAGTATTGACATTGACCTTGAACAATAACAAGAACCAACCTGGAGCTCTGTGGTCATAACAAAACACATAAGCACTACTCTTTGGATTAGCTTTAGTATAAGAGTTTAACCATTCATTCACTTCAGCTAATGTACCCTCACGGAATTTAGGATGACGGGTCATTTCGTGAACTTTCTTAGCCATAGACTGGATATGTTGGAAAATCAATTGATCTAAGTCCCCATATCTTTTATTTTCAACGAGGTATTCCTTTTTAGCTCCAATACTTCTTTCCTCTACAATGAGATGTTGGAAAAGGTTAGTTCCCACTTTCCAAGTAACAGTTAAGAACTGTGGACCTCTTGAGGAAGGACGTAAAACACAATCACCCACAGATTGAGGAGCCAAATATTCTTCAGCTTGTTTGTGGCTGAAATTATGGAATAATGGATGTTGAATATGTCTAGACTTAGCTTGTTTGACTCTTTCCTTGGCCATCTCTTTTTGCTTGTCCAGTTCTTCAGCATTAATATCCCATTTACTTGGATCTTTGTGAACTTTAGGTTGCATGGCTCTGTTAATATCTTGTTCTAAAAGACTGAACAGAGCTTGGAAATTATCATAGAATGCTTCAAGAACAACAGACTGTAATACTTGACCTTGAATTATATCGGTATCACGAGGAATATATCTATCTTCGATGGTACCTTGAATTAAAGATGGAGTAGTAACTTTCAAAAACTTGATAGTAGAGTTTTGCATATCTCTGAAATTCCTGCCAACTCTAGTAACTGTTACTGGTACAATTGAATTTCTAGAGAAGGTCTTGGTGGTTTCTCCGGTCAACATTTGGAATACTTCACCTGACTCTAATACATGGAAAGTACGTCTTAATTCTTCGAAATTGTTAACCAACTCCTCCTTGATACTTTGTAAAGTGGCATATTTCTTCTTACCGAATTTGACATCCAATTCCTTACCGTAAGCCGCCAAGTTCAACTCATCGACTTTATTTACTCCCTCTTGCATCAATTGATAGATTATACCTCCTTGTTCTTCAACAGTACCGATATCTTCTTCGTCCAAGTCCAAAGCATCGGCAGCCATTTTACGGGCCAAATCGTAGTCTTCTGGGTGAATTCTGGTGGCATCTAATAGTTCAACAGAACCATCGGTTGCGGAAATACTTTCATCGTATGGGATGTACAAGAAAGAAGAACAGTTAATGAAAACGTTAGCAGTAGAAAGTTCATGTTCAATTAACTCGGATCTAGTGGCCAAAGAAGAGCCCAATTTGGATCTGATGTTACGAAGTAAACCAGAACTTTTACGTGGACCTAAACCACAGATAAATGGAATCATTTGAGCCATGTACTCGTCTCTTAAAGCTTCGTTGATTTCCACTCCGACCATGTTGACGATATCAACGAAACAGGTCTCGAGGGTTTCAAGTACCAAATCGTTAGGAATCAATTTTTGATTATCGTAGAATGACAAAGATAAAATGTCTTCGCCCAAAGAAATGTACTCTAACAAAGGATTTTGAATATAACGAGCAACACCGTAAACGTATTTGACAAGAGTAGCCTTGTCAGATAATTCAATTCTTGCTCTTTGTGAGTTTTGATATAATCTAGCAGTTTCATCTTGACCCCAAATGAGTTTCACCAAAGGAGGATCTTCTACTTCTTCTGCCAAATCATCGGTATTTACAGTCAAGTTGTTCCTTTCGATGAATCCACGGATTATATCATACAATCTCTTTGAGTTTGGATTATAACCAGCAATCGAAATAACATCAGGAGCTTTACCGTTCATGGTGGTATCCAAGAAAGATTTCAATTGTCCATTGAATAAATCTTGACTTTCAGGATCTCTGATTGGATTATGATCAGATTTGAATACTTCATCAATTTTACCGTTATCCCTCACAAAAGCACCAATGACTGCACTATCAAAATCTCCTTTACCGAAAGAAATAGATAAGACAGAAGGTCTGGTACCTTTATCGAATCCGAAAGGAGTGAATGGAGCCTGATCGAGTTTAGAAATGAATCTTTTACGAACTTCATGAGCTATCAATCTTTGACATTCACTTCTTAAATCTTCTTTAGTATTGAGAGAAATCATTGACATCAATTTAGCAAATGCCATTTTCAAAACTGTCTCTCTTTCTTTATTCCATCTTTCAGAAATATCAGATAATCCATCGGATTTCAAACAACTGAAGATAGAATCAAACCAGTGTTTGAAACCTTGAGTTTCAACTTTCAATACCACCAAACCTTGAGATTCAGCTTCCAACATACGTAAGAATTGGTCTGGGTAACGAACTAAATCTGCAGGAGTTCTGTTGATGGCGTATTTTATGTCGTAGAAAGGGCTATGAGAATCAATCGAAGCTTTACCTTTTTCAGTAACGGCAACACTAACAGATGCAAAATTTTTGAAAGTGGTCCTTACTTCTTGCCTTATCCTTGGGTTGTGGAAAATCGACTCAGCAAAGTATTTTCTTACAGCACCTTGAGCATTTTTTGGATCTTTGAAAAGTACATCTTCATCTTCACAGATTCTTTCAATTATATCTTCAGGAGATTCGTAAGGGTCATCAGTAGCATGGATTCTATAGGGAACTTCCCATTTTTTGGCACTCAAATCTTGAACATTTTCACCAAACTGTTTAGCAGTTATACCATAAGATTCAATGGCATCGTATAATACATTTTCTCTGATTCTTTCAAAGATAGCATATTTATAATGTCTTTTAGTAGGTTTTGAGGACTCGTTCGTTTCTTCTTCTTGTTCTTCATCATCATTTTCATTAGAATTCTCATTATCATTACCTTGATTTGAATCAGTCTTCTTTTCACTGAGTTTCTTCAATTCTTTAGAATAAGTGAAATTGATGTAATCATGTAAATCTTGAACTGCCACCATCGAATCTAAATGTTTGATATCCTTAAGTAAATCATCATCAACATTCAAAGATTCAGCTAATCTTTGGACTGAAAGTCTTTTTTCAAACAACGAATGATATTCAATATCTAATTTGACAATTCTCCAAAGATCGTCTTCCACCAATAAACTGTGGACAATTTCTTTAACTGTACCATCAGGATTCTGAGACTCTTCAGCAAACAAGAGATAATCACGACGATGAGTCCAAATAAATGGTACTTCATAGGCTTCTTTTGAAATAAATTCAACAACTTTACCAACAGAAGTTCTGAAGGGACCTTCGAGATTTGGATTCATTTGTCCTTGTCTTTCTAAGAACAATATGTTACCAATCCAAGATTTTTCATTCTCTAAATCATCACCTTCCAAATCGATATAGTTCAAATTAGCTCTATATTTCTGATATCTTTCAGGAATATCAATGATTCTGATCAAATTATCTTCTTCAGTCAACATTCTTTCCTTCAATTCCGCATGTTCAAATACTTCATCTAAGGTTGTTGGTTCTAAAGTTTCAGCATTACCATCATCTTCAATTTCTTGAGCTTCTAAAGCCCAATCATATTCATTCCCACTACCAAACACTTCGAATAATTGTTGTAAACTTTCTCTGTCAACTTCAGATAATTTAGAAGTATCTAATCTTGGACCTTTTCTAGTCTTTTCACGCTCTCTTTTAGCTCTCTCTCTAGCACCTTCATCATCGTCACTGAAATCTTCTTCCTCAATGAAATCTTCGAATTCATTGAGAACATTTCTTTCATCAGCAAGACGATCACCTTCACCTTCTTCTCCTCCTTCGCTTTCATTATCATCTGAGAAAAAATCATTTAATCTATCACCTTGAGGTTCAGGTTGAGAATCTTCAGCCTCCGATTGAGCTCTCTTTAGACGTTTGAATTTTTTATCCTTTTGAGGCTTTTGACCCGAATTTTCCAATAATAATTCCAAATCATCTTCATCTAATGCATCATCTTCTGTTGTCCGATGTTTTCTTTTATGTTTTCTCTTTTTCTTTTTGGTTTCTATTCCATCATCTTCGTCTTCATCAACAATAAATCCTTCCCGAATTTTTTGCATAGCTTCTTCATCATCTTCTTCTTCTTCTTCGGATGAATCCATGACATCGTCACCTTCACCTTCAGATGAATGATCTTCAGATTCCTGATCCCTGATCTCTTTTTCTTCGGCTGACATGATTAGGTTAGTTGAAATAATTGGTTTTTAAAATGGGTTTATTCAACACAAGAACCACCAATCACAATACTATAAACAAGACGATAGTGAATACAATAGATTAAGTAGACACTAGTAATGAACAGACCAAATTGTTAAAGTAGTATAACAGTTGGATTGTAGGTTTATTTTTCAGTTTTTCAGTTTTTTCTGCGAACGTATCCGGGTAAGCTGAGGCAAGTAATGTTGGAGAACCAAGAGATTAGAACCAAGAGATTAGAACCAGGAGGGTAGAACCAAGAGATTAGAACCAGGAGGGTAGAACCAAGAGATTAGAACCAGGAGGGTAGAACCAAGAGATTAGAACCAGGAGGGTAGAACCAAGAGATTAGAACCAGGAGGGTAGAACCAAGAGATTAGAACCAGGAGGGTAGAACCAAGAGATTAGAACCATAAGAGATCATACTGTAAAGAGGTGGTCAAGAGGTTAAAGGGTAATAAGGAGAACAGGTTCAATATATGCTTAAAGAATGCCGTGTATTAACTACTTGAACCGTATTGTCGCTCTAGCTTCTGGTTGAAATCCCGATTTCGCTGGTTTATATAGGCATCAGTAGATTCATTATTCTTTCTTCTCTTCTTCATCTTTCTAGCATCATTCTCCTTTAATGACTTATTCAACTGATCACTGGCCTCCTTCGAAGGTGTATGGTTTAAATCTAGTACTTCACTTTGTTTCTGCTGTAGGTAAGATTTCTTATCCACTGGCAATTCCATAATCTCCTTGTTGTATGTTTGAGCAGCTACTTGATTATAATTTTCGAATCCTTTCCCCTTACGTTTTTTCTCGAGTTTTTCATTCCATTTATCGGTTTGTTCAATTGAATAATTTAATAGTTTAGTCTTATCATCTGAAGTGTCATTGTAATCGGTTGGTTTAATAACCTGGTCATTCCGGTTTTTAACTTGTTGTAAACGTTTTATTCGTTTTTCGGTGGCTATTTCTTTGGTATTGTCTTTGAAAGCAGCCGTTCTGGCTTCTTTGAGTTGTCTTATTCGGTCAAGCTTCAGGTTTGACATTGCGATGAGGTGAGACTGAGACTGAGACTGAGGACTGAGATAGTTAAGTGGTGAAAAGATGGTGGACTAGTGAACAACTGGTGAGGAATACTGATGAAGGAAACTGGTGGAGAACCTTGGAGTGAGTTGGTAGAATGAAGTGTGTTTGCGGTCATTCTCGTGATACTTGTCATTTTAGTCAGATAACACTATGCTCTTAAGCTCTAGATAAGACATCTGACTTAGATAAGCGATGGAACAGTATTATATTACACGCTACCACCAAGCGCCAAAAGAACAAAACCACGTACTATATCTCATCCCATCTAACACTCCTGTCTAACACTCATTCTAACAGTTCTATCTGCTATCACCGTATCAATCATCTCACCTGACCTGGTACAATCGCTATCTCCACAGTGAGATTTTTACTATTTTTCACTATCTTATTTTTCACTATCTATTTTCACTATGAGAGGACTTAGATCACTCCATACCACAAGATTCCTAAGATCTGACTTCTCCCATGCCGTTATTGGCGGTGGCATAGTCGGTACTGCCATTGCTTCGGAATTACAAAAAGATGGCCATAACGTCTTGCTTATAGAGAGACATGGACATTTAGGCACTGAGACCACCTCCAGAAACTCTGAAGTAATTCATGCCGGGTTATATTACCCCAAAGATACATTGAAATCCAAACTTTGCATTGAAGGAAAGAACATGATATATGAGGCGGTGGAAAAGGGTATTTTTAATCAAGTTGGAGTGCAGAAATGTGGTAAGTTAGTAGTAGCTCAGGACGAGGTTGAGCTGGAGTACCTCGAGAAATTATATCATTTTACAAACGAAGAACTCGGAGTGGAAACTCAATTCATGTCTCAGAAAGCTATGAGAGCCAGATATCCTCATATTGGTGGGGTTTTAGCTCTAGATAGTCCCACCACTGGGATCGTTCTGGCTCATGATTTACTCTTTTACCACCAAACCCAATTTGAGAATCACGAGGGCACCATTGCTTATAACACCAAAGTATCAGATATAGAACGTAATCACTCTAATTATACGATAATTTCCGAAACTCAGGACGGTCCTTTTGATATAACTGCTGATATAGTCATTAATTCAGCTGGTTTACATGCTCAAAAGATCGCTAACATGGTGCTTCCTGAATCACATCATTATAAGTCATTCTTTGCCAAGGGAACCTATTTCAGTTATCTGCCTGGGAAATCATTAGGGAGATTCACCGATAAATTGATTTATCCTTGCCCTAATCCTAATGCTTCGTCTTTAGGTACTCATTTGACGTTTGATATGGGAGGGCAAGTCAAATTTGGTCCCGATTTAGAATGGTTGGATATTGATGATGCAGAATTGATAGATTATACTCCAAGTTACAAAAATTTGGAAGCAGCATATGAAGCAGTCAAAAGGTACTTTCCCCCCATTCAATTGCATGAATTACAACCATCTTACTCTGGTGTACGCCCGAAGATCTGTTCAGCAGCCGACGCAAAGAAACAGTTTTGTGATTTCATCATCAAAGAAGAGCTTCCGGGATTCGTCAACCTTATAGGTATCGAAAGTCCTGGGGTTACATCTTGTTGGTCAATAGCTAAATACGTTAAACTGTTATTATAATATACACTATATCTTTTGTCTCTTATTAGAATCCTGTCCCCCAATATTTGGAAGTTGCAGAGGTGGAGTGGGAGCCGGAGCTTCTATAAAGAAATCATCCATCAATGCATGAACCAGATCAATTCTCTTACTAGGGTCCATTACTGTCATGGCCATTAATAAATCCAAAGCTTTTTCTGTGGCAGCACTAAATCTATTACGAAGTTCTTGTCTTGATGGAGGAGCATACACCGTCAATGCATTATACAAGGGCAATGCCGTGACATTTGGCCATACTTGTTCAGTTGGAGTACCTAAAGCTCTGAACGTCACATCAAGTTGATCAACGTCATCTTGTCCCGGCAAATAAGGAGTTCTAAGCATTAGTTCTGCAAATATAATCCCCACTGACCATATATCTACGGCGAAAGTATAATGCTTTGCTCCAAACATCAATTCTGGAGCTCTGTACCATCTTGTTACCACTTTAGACGACAAATCTTCATTAGCATTACCCAAAGATCTAGCCAAACCAAAATCGGCAATCTTCAACTGACCATTGGGAGCAATCAACAAGTTATTAGGTTTCAAATCTCTGTGTAATATAAAATTTCGATGACAATGGTGAATTCCTCTCAAGGTCATGAGAAGCCAAGATTTGATATCTGCTGGAGTGAAAATTATGGATTTATCTTTAATGAGTACTTCAAGATCACAAGGGAGGAATTCAAGTACTAAATTTAAATTGTTTGCCGAAGAGAACACGTCAACTAATTCAATTACATTTATGTGTTTTAATTCTTGAAGATATTTCACTTCTCGTATAGCAGACATATCTAGACCATCCTTAAATAAACCAGTTTTAATTTCTTTTATGGCTATTCTTCGATTACTTTTGGTTTGTTTACCAAGGTAAACCACGGCATAGGTACCTTCACCTACTTTCTTCTCTTTGGTGTACTGGATTTCGGTGGACATGAGAAGAATTTTCTGGTGTCTGGGTGAGAATATGAGATCTACTGTCTACTCTACTGTCTACATTACTGTCTACACTACTGTCTACACTACTGTCTACTGTCTACTACTCTCTACTACTCTCTACTACTCTCTACTCTCACTCTCACTCTCACTCTACTCTCTATACGTTTATTATGCAATTAATTAACTATACCGGGAATACATTCCCATTGTGCAAATACATACCAGCTATTACCACTGTCTCCAATAACCAACCCTCTATAAAGTCCCAACTCTTGGCATTTAATTAAACTATCAAATGACCCATATGGTTTATGGGGCTCCGATTTACCAAGTTTAAAGTATTTCCCACTAGGTGATTCAATCACTATTTTAAAATCTTGGTTTAAAATCTTGGAACTGTTAGTTATACCACCAGATGGGTGTTGTAAAATTTCAAAATTATATGAATTTTTTACAATAATACGACTTGTTTGGGGTGATTTAACATATAAATCGTTATTTTGACTTTGAACGGTTGGATACCTTGGAACAAATTTAACTGGTTTAGATTCACCTTCATGATGAAGGGGGATCACTACTGAAAGTTCATGAATGTTATTAAAATGCTTTTGAATTCCTTTAGCTCCAGAAAATATTTGAAGTACTCCAATATTTTGATCTTCAGGTAAAATCGCTTTAATCTTTGCATATCTCTTATTACTTTTCCAATAGATTTGGCAAAGGCAAAATTCGTTTGATGTCACTTTACTGGTTTTAATTAATGTAAATAATTCAACATCAATTGGTACTTCTAAATCCATCTCAAATACCTCTAAATTGTTTAATCTGGTTAATGCATTATTAAATGTTGGTATTCTTAAATGGTTTTTAAAATAACCCGAATATAATCGGGGCAAATAGAATGCAATATTTTGATCAATTGGTGGAGTTACATGCTGTAAGTCAATTATTGATGGAATATGGGTTGAAATTAATGTTAATGGGGGTGTCAAGAAATAAAATTCATTGAAATTATCTTGTCTAATATTACAAATATTAACATCTTTGAAATTAAGTAAATCAATCATTAAAAATTGATTTTCTACCAACACTGAAATCCAAGAATGGTTAATGATATATTGTTCATCATGATAAAATTCATTCGGTCTTTTCCAAAATCCAAGTACAATTTCACTTGGAATTCTTAATGCATCTAAAACCTTTTTGAATAAATAATTCAACTGATAAATTGATGCTTCATTTTTACTCAATACGTCATTCAATTTAGGTTTGACTTGCTGGATTTTACCAGTTTCTTCTATGATATCAAATTTTGTGAAATGGATTAAAACGGCTCTTAATTGATAAAGCTTATTAGAGCTGAACTTAATACCAATATCGCTGATTAAATCATTCAAGTCGTAATCATTAGGATACCGTAATGCAAAGCTGTCTATTTTATCAAAATAGCCAACGGGGAATCTTAATTCAGGTGCATCGTCAGTCACAGTTTCATTGGTATTGATCTCAGAAATATAATCCAACGGTTTAACAACAATCGATGGCTCTTCTCTCAAAACCCTTTTAGTTCTGACTTGTTTATCTTGACTAGTTAAAGTGTTCATTCTGTTGAGTTCCAGTTTAAAAGTTGTCCAGTCAATTTCTTTATCAATGTCATCTTGTTGCTGCATTCTCTGCTCTAAAGGATTAGTGGCTTCATCTTTCTTCTTTAAAAGCTTCTTGAAAATATTTGGATGCCTTGATTTCTTATCTTGAAATACCGAATCCATGATACCTGGATCTCTCACTTCACCATTCATCTCACTGGGCATAATTTCATCTCTAAGGCCCATATTTTTCATCCTCAATTCCTGTTCGGTTTGATATTCCCTTTCATATTTATGTCTAAGGAATGAACCAGCAGAAGTTGCACTAAGCTCTGATAAATTCAACACATCACTTTGTAATGATTTGATTGAATTTTTCAATTCTTCTTGTTGAACTTGAGATAAACTCATGAATTCTTCTTCTGTCATGATGATTTGATTACCATTATTACCAGAAAATCTGAAATCATCTGCATCATAAGGAAGTTTGGTTGATTTATCGAAATTTTCAATTCTTTCATCTCCGTTCCAATTATGTTTTGGTGGTGGTGGTGGAGGTGATGATTGAGAGTTATTCTTTGGTACATAATCATCATTTAATTCATCATCAGTTGCATACCTCGATAATTTCTTACTTAAATCTTCTCTTGAATGGTAATTTTTCCTAGAACTCAAATCTTCACTGATATATGAGTCATTAGAATTCTCATAACCTCTAAATCTGTTAGGACTTGGAGGATTAGATAATTTTTGATTAGCAGATTTTCTCATTTGAATGCTTGATCTTTGTAACTCCTCCAATTGTAATAATTCTAATTCAAGTTGTTTCTTCTTTATAGCAATCTCTTCCAATTCATCATCTTCAACTTGACCTAAATTATAATATGGGTGTTTTTTCCGATTCTTGGGGGAATTTTCCGGTGAAAAGCTCTCTACGGTTTGATTTTGAAACTCAAATTGCTGATACATATTTCTAAAGTTTGGAGTTGATGATTGTCTAGCATATTCCAAATCTAAATGAGCCGATTGAGGTCTAAATTTTGCACCTCCATTATGATGAGATCTACCATTACCAACCGAATATCTGCCAAAATCTTGTTGCAGATATCTTTTTTGATTATTATCAGATTTCTTAATATGATAATCTTGTTGCTGTTGTAATAATTTAAATCTTTCAATTTCTCGTTGTCTAGCTAAATCATCTTTTGAAGTTTTCCTACCTGATTTACCTAAATTTAAATTTTCAAAACTATTATCGAAACTGAAATCATTATAACTATCATTATGCTTTTTTGGAGGAGATTTCTTTAATTTTTCATTTGGAGTTGATTTCTTTGGTGTATTAGTTTGAGAATTTTGATGGGAATCAGGTAAAATTTTTACATATTCCATTGGAAAAATTCCTTCTGAATTATTTCTCCGAAGTTTACCACTCCACCAACTTTCATCAACTATTGAAAATACATCGATGACTTCATTTTCAAGGAATCCTAAATCACCTTCTTGTTCACCAGCCCATGAAACTTTGGTTTTAACTCTAAATGGTAAAGAAGGAATTGACATAATAAAGGAATGACTAAACTTGATATCAAGTTAAATGCAAAATTAATTAGAAAAGAGAAGGTTAGAAGTAATTTTTTTCTTGTAAGTTTAACAAGCTCGCTGGATCAGAAACAGACACAAAATCGTTCTTTGTTTGCAGCTTCCATTTGCAGATGTGTTTGTCAACAAAACTGGGAGTGCATATAAGCGTGAGATTGGATTCGATTTACTGCATTAGTCCAAAACCAAAATATTCGCAATTGCAGCCATTAGGTGTGATAAGGCTACGTAATGTAAGATGGGGGTATTTGTAAGGGTGTAGAGTGTGTAGAGTGTATAAATGTATAGGTTAATTATAGATATAGCAAGTTTGCTCTGAGCATTTAGGTGTGCCTGATGGTACTAGTTATGGTTGTGATTTGTGATGGTTGCGAAATTTACTGTTGCCAGTGAGATGAAGTGAAGTAGGTCAAGTGAATTTCATGTCCCTTACTGTTTTTGCTTTCTTTACCGCTGCGGTACTTTTCTACCGCTACTCTTATTGTCTGAGAATCAAACTAGTTAGACTAACCTCTTTCTCTTGACCAAAGACCGACATTGTCTCAGCCGGCAGTTTCAGACTACCATAGGGTGAAGTAGACACCATGTAGATACGGTTAGACTCCATACAAGCAAAAGGCATGTAAGAGGCATGTAAGAGGCATACAAAGAAATCAGACCGGTCGACCAGGCAGCACCGAGGACTCTAATGTACCTTATATTGGCTAGTATATACACCTAATTACTCTTGTTGACGAACACCACTAACAATATCATCAACTCTCAATAAAAGACATGCACTTTCAATACCCGTCTTAACAGATTGTTGTTTAATGACTTCAGGTTCCCAAATTCCATAAGAATGCATATCAACAACTTTACCATTTTCACCATCAATACCAAAACTATGTTGACCATTAGCATGTTTAGCTCTTAATTGAGATAAAATCCTTATTGGGTGACCACCACAATTTTGAATTAAAGTTCTTGGAATAACTTCAAACGCATCAGCAACTGCTTGATATGGCCATTGAGCAACTCCTTCAATTGATTTTGCCTTTTCACTTAATTTAACAGAAACTGCCATTTCAGTTGCTCCACCACCTGGTGATAATGAAGGTTCAAACATAACATTTCTGGTAACTGCCATAGCATCATGTAAATTTCTTTCGATTTCATTTAAAATATCCTTTGATGCACCTCTTAACATTACGGTACAAGCTTGAGGATTTTCACATTTAGTTAAAAATGTGAAGTATTCATCACCAATCATTTCAACTTTGAATTCACCACATTTAGTACCAATATCAGATTCTTTTAAATCTTCAATACGATTAACAATGGTTGCACCAGTTGCTCTAGCAATTCTATTATTATCAGATTTTTTAACTCTTCTTAAAGCAGTTACACCACCTTTTAATAAATAATGTTGAGCCAAATCACTAACTCCTTTTTCAGTAATAACTAAATCTGGTTTAAATTCCATTAATTGATCACATAATAATTTTATTTGTTCTTCTTCAATTTGTAAAATTCTATTCCATTCTTCTTCTTTAGTAATTTCAATATTAGTTTGAGATTCTCCCTTTTTATACTCTAATGGGCAATCTAATAATACAATTCTTGGATTTTCAATGAATCTCTTCATTTTTGGATGAGTTACATCTTTATTTAATAATATACCATCTAAAACAGTTGAATCTTCTACTTCTCCACCAGGAATTTTTTCAATTCTGACATATCTTTTGGTATCAATTTCTTTATAATCACCTCTTTCAATGTAAACAGTTTTAACGGCTTTTAATGATAATTCACACATTTTTTGTGACCATTGATTAATATATTTAGTACCAATTGATGCCTTAATTAATTTAATCATTGCTTCATCATTTTTAATATCAACTTCAACTGAAACTTCATGAATGATTTCTAATGCATCAGTTAAAGCTTGCTTTAAAGCTTGAATAATTACCACTGGATGAATATTTTTTTCAATGTATGGGAAAGTTTGAGCCAATATTTCACCGGCAAGAATAATGACGGTGGTGGTACCATCACCAACTTCTTCATCTTGGGTTCTACTTAATTCAATCATTGATTTTGCAGCAGGATGTGATACATCAATTTCTCTTAAAATTGCATGTCCATCATTAGTTAATACTATACCACCCATAGGATCAAGTAACATTTTTAACATGGCCTTTGGACCAAGACAAGTTCTAATGATGTCAGCCACGGCCTTGGCAGCTGTGATATTAGAAACCTGAGCTTGACGTCCTGTTTGCCTTTCAGTGGCGGCATTCATATATACAACTGGAGCTTGCATTATGGTGTTCAGTAAATCAAATTTTTCAACGTCGCGAAGTGCGTGTAGGGTAGGCGTTTGTGGGATGGGGACATAGTGAAGAGGGCGTGTAAGGGAGTGTAGGGGAGTGAGGAGTGTAGACGACGGTAGAGAGTGTAGAGAAATTCAAGTTCAGAGGGTATTTGTGGGAGTATTGCGAAGTATTAGGAAGAGTAAGGTGGTTTGACAATTTGCAGCCGACTGGATGCGTATGCGATTTAATGCGTTGGGCATGATACTGGTGTTAGGGTGTTTTAATTTGTCTCGTAGAATTGGGTTTATATTGCAATGTAAGTCAATGTCCAAAGAAGACCATGTCTTGTGTGAAGCTGGTCGCTTTTAAACAGTACCTTTTGGTCCGTCACACACTGGGGACCGGCTTCAGTCTACCCATACACCAGTGGCTGCGAAATGGCATAGTAGATAGCCTCTCAGAAACAGACATTCACCATCGTAACCATCTTAACAACTTAAACAACCTTGACCACCTCTACCATACACTAGCATCACATTCAACTAAGGATCTTCACCATTTCGACTATACACTCCGTTCATCACTTCGTCTTCACCACCTCCACCTCAAGCTCAGTCTCGCGAATATTTTTCACTATGGACATTGTTAACCTGGCAATTATAACACTAGCAGACCTTGATCTTGTTGATTCTAAGATCAATGAAGTTCAAGGACTTATTGACGAACAAAACCAACAAGCTCTGTCCAAATTGAATAACACTTTTGAAGATGGGAAAACCACAAAGGTGGTTGCTAATGTGATTGAAAAATTATCCAGTCTCCCACTAGATGATCCACAAACATCGATTGATCTCCTAAATGATCTAAGAAAAGAAAACGATTTGAGTGTTTACGAACAACTAAGCAGATTGTATCAAACCAAACTACAGGCTGTTGTAGATGGGGAGTTTTTGGAGATCGCTGAATCGGTTGAGAATGAGGTGGATGGGTTGGGGAAAGAGATTGAGGAGTGTCAAAAAGTGTTTGATGCCATTTCTGGCTTGAATGGGTCAAATGTGTCACCTGCTTTATACAGTCAAGTTATCTCATCTTTGAAGGATAGCTTTGGCGTTAAAATAGATGATTTAAGACAAGATTTATCACATCAATTGTCGAGTGAATTGAAGACAATTAATTGGTTAGGACATAAATTCACCAGTGAGTCATTTTTTGGTGGAGATTTGGGCAAATTGAATGAGCTTATAGCATCTTTGGTGTCATTACAAATCATCAATAATCAACCAATTTACCCTAATACTTGGTGGGTCATGGATATTTTAATTGAACCATTCATTACTCGATTCAATTTCCACTTTAATACTAAAAAAGATACCAATAAACTCCTGAAACCTGAATGGGTGTTTGAGTTTGTAGAAAAGTTCATCACCGAGAATTTAAAATTGTTCGAAATCGTAGTAAATCAGGCATTTACTCCACATAAACTCATAATGGTTCATCAACTAATAACATCGGTATTGGTTCCAGTTCGAGACAAGATCACTGGGTCAATTGGAATTCTTAACGACAGAATTGAAGATTTCAAGACTCACGACTCGGTAAATTATGATAAATGTGGGAGATTGTTATCGCATTTGGTGTTTGAATTGACATCTTTTGATCAAAGACTAAGAAATTCTTACCATTACAATCCCTTCGTGGCTGACATTGACCAGGTACCATCCAAACGGTGGATGGGTCTTACAGCTGATGTTCTATTACAAGGAGATACCGAGAGATTAGGTACTACCAACTGGTTGAATTTCGAGAGTCTTCTAGCAAATAAACGGTTTCAATCTGAGATTATTGAAGATGTTACTGGGTTATCAATTGATGTAGATTACAGGGATGAGATAAGTGACTCCACTAATTTGAAGCCTACTTATTCAGCTTTAAATCTCGTGAAATTATTTAATAACCTTACCAATCACTATAGATCAATGAAGATGGTGAAATTTCAACTTAAATATGTATCAACGATCCAGCTCCGACTCTTGGAGAATTACCACGATTATCTACATCAAAAATTAAAGAAATTCGATGACGTTTATAATCTGATAAATGTGTTGAGTCTCATCCCTGGGAGTATCGACACAAAGAATGGTCCTGATACCTCTCAAATCTCTGAAAGTTTGAAGGGATTAGAGACACTAACCCAAATATTTTGCTCGAGTCAATTTATCCTCCAAAGTCTCGAAGAATGGAGTGAAGATTTGATATTCATTCAGTTATGGAATGCTTACAAAACAGTAGCCAACAGACAATATAAAAAGGACATAAACTTATTTCAACCTTCTATTGACCAATACAAGAATCTAAATAACGAAATCAGGAAACGGTACAGTAGTTTCTTTCACAAGGGAATCAAAGATTACTTAAAAGACTATATCAATACCAGTCAATGGGAGATTTCTACTGTGAAAGACAACGCTTCCCATTTTGTCCCATTGATTACCAGTCTTCCAACGTATCTTAGCTACTTACAAAAGATGCTTTGCCCCACTGAATACTATATAATAGTCAACGACATACTCTCATCCATATGCCAACTATGGTACGAGTATATCATCACCAATAACCGTTTCACCAAAGCTGGAGCCCAGCAATTGAAACAAGACTTCAGCTTTATCACATCAAAACTCTCGCCTGAGCTCAATCTTGATTCTTCGGTGTATAGTACAGAGAATAACTACTCCTACGTAAAGGTGCTCCAATCGACAAAGCTTTTGCAGAAATACGATTCAAGGCTTGCAAAATCATTGATCAAAGCCAACAAGGTGTCAGAGGCCCGTGAAGAGTTCGAAGATAGTCTTTGCAATTTGAGTGAAGATGATATCAAAGAGATTTTGTATAGAATAGCGTAGGTGCCAGAAGCGGAGTCTCAGTGTGAGTCTCACTGTCAGTCTCAGTCCACCTTTTCAGCAGCTTCGCATTGGATCTACGCGACGCGATGTCTTTGACAAGAAAGAGAGTAAGTATTACATATACATAATAAAACTAAAACTAACGTAGGCTTTTGGTGATGATATAACCTCCAGTAAAAGAATAAACACTAAGTATGAAATAATCGCTAATTTCTATAACACCGATCAGAATCAACAGCATTTGTCACTCGAGAAAAAACCCAGTGGTATTCTTATAGGTCGAAGCAGCCAGTGTGACATCAAAATAACTGGTGTCGATGTGTCTTCAAAACACACAAAGTTGTCACTAGCCACCAATGATGTAAAAGATTACTTTTTCATCACCGATTTGAGCTCAAATGGAACTTATGTTAATGGTGATAAACTAGGTAAAGGTACCAGTGTTTTGCTTAAGAGTGGAGATCACGTTGAATTTGCCAAAACTGGTGGTTCTTACATTTTTAGATACGTAGTTGATGAACAGCAAATGACCGCTAACCCCCGGTCTTTATACGATGACTATGTCCTCGGAAAACAGTTGGGGGCTGGTCATTATGCGGTGGTGAAAGAAGCTCGTAATAGACTCACAGGAGATATTGTAGCAGTGAAGATATTCCATCCTAACAAGACTCTGAAGAATTCTCAGGAAGAGGAAGCCAAATTGAAGCAGGAAATCGATTTACTTCTCTCTTTCGATCATCCTAATATTGTTAAGTTTATATCTAGATACGTTGAACCGGTGAATCAGCATGCTATGTCGACTTTTCTAGTACTTGAAAGGGTCAACAGTGGTGAATTATTCCAAAGAATTGTCAACAAACTGAAATTAAGAGAAGATGAAACAAAAGCTATTTTCAATCAACTTCTATCGGGGTTGGTATATCTTCATGAGAATAACGTTATTCACAGAGACATTAAACCGGAGAACATTCTCTTGGATATAACCCCTAGAATATCACCTAATCAACAACAGACAGGTCCTTGGGATGACAACGAATACGATATAAGAGTGAAAATTGCAGATTTCGGGTTGGCCAAATTCATTGGCGAATTGAAATTCACAAATACGTTATGTGGCACTCCAGCGTATGTAGCACCTGAAATATTGAGTGATCAAAGGAACTATTCCACCAAGGCTGACATATGGTCAGCTGGAGTTTTGTTGTATGTGTGTCTTTGTGGGTTTCCTCCGTTTAGTGATGAACTTGGACCTCCAGATATGAGAGAGCAGATTCTAACCGCTAGATATGCATTTTATTCGCCTTATTGGGATGATATTACGGACCTAGCATTGGACTTAATCAGTAGACTTTTGGTGTTAGATCCAGAAGAGAGATTTAATGTCCATCAGACAACAAATCATGAATGGTTACAACAAGACACTTTACAAGACGATGTAATGGAAGATGCAAATGAACAAGTTTTTCAAAACTTCAGAGGTTCAGGAATTGTTAGAAGTAGTTCTGAATTCAACTCATCTACTGACAAGTTATTGAGAACTCCAGTACGGTCTTCCAGTCAGCCGATACGATTAAGGGATAAATTTGCATCTGAATTAAACTCTATAGAATATGATTAGACAATCGAACTATATACAAGCAATTAAAAAGTTTGAATTAATTGAATTTGTGGTTTCCTGGAATTGAAAAACATTTGTAATAATTGTTTATTGCTGTCGATGGTTTGCTGGATTTGTTGTGGGGCATTAGGGATTTTCTTATTAATTTTCTGTTCTACTTGACGAATTTGCAGTAATACTTTCAAAGCTGATTTATGTTCTTTAAGAACCATGTAACAATCAAAGGAACCAATGAGACATGATAAATCTCCGTCAGCTTCGTGGCCCAACTTGAACCACTCTAAACTTTTATCATAATTACCGAACACGTTCATTTCCATGAATCCTAGAGACGAGAAGCTTTCTTTCAATCCCTTGGAAGCGCAAATTTCCAAGTGATACTTTGCAATTTTGGGATTAGTTAATGTGAAAAGTTGACTATAATAATAGTGAGATCGAAGAATAGTACTATCCAATTCCCCAAACACAAGACTCTTTTCCAAGTAGAATCTGGCCTTCAAAAGATTAGGCTTAGGATACAATGTATAGTAATAAAGACCAAGATTAGCGTAGACATGACTGGCATTAATGGTGTTATCTTCCAACTCTAGAAACTGTAACCAGTAAGATTCAGCTTGCGGGAAAGCTTTAGTCTTATAAGCCAAATCTCCCGCCAATTTGAACGTCAATGGGTGTTTAAGATCCGATAATTGGTTAATCAATTCATTGGCATATTTGTAGTCTTCCTTTGTGGTCTTGGGGTCTTCAATAGTTTGAAACGCTAGCATTGCAATGGCATCATTATTTCCAAGCTCACCGGCTTGTTCCACCAATTCGTTCTCCAACGCCACCAACCGACGGTCGATAGTATTTGTAGTTTTCCTGATGACGGCAAGCACATCTTTCAACGTCATCAAATCTGATCCTCTGGTGTACCTAGGAAGTCGTATGTGCGAAGGGTCATCGAGATGCTGATATACTGATTCATAAATATTCATGGCTTTTTTGTAAGCAAGTCTACTATCTTGGTCGAATAAGATTCTATTGAAAACTTTTTTTGTAGGGATTATATCTTTAAGGGGAGCTCTAGTAGAGCTGTAACGGATGGTTATCCTGTTCATGAAATTTTTCAAATTTTTCGCATCAATGGCTGCAAAAATAGGTGCGAGAAAACTAAGTAGATTATTTGATGGTGTGACACCTGTATAGGGATGAGTAATATCTGGAAGAGAAATGAACAGATCACAGATGACACTTATTATGCTATTATCTATATACCTATATACGGTATTATTCTTATGTTCTGTCTAAGTGTATGTATTGTAATCGATGAATCTTTCAAGATTCTCTGGAGAATTTCCATTGGAATGATCCAGTCCCGAGTATTCATTGACAACCGGGAAATCAAATGCATCGTCTGGTTGAATGGCATCATAATTTTCATCAGGTCCAATGTAAGGAGATGTAACGAGTGGCTGTATGCCTGAACCATCGAATTGTTGATTATCACTTTTCAATGGTACATGACCTGAATTAGGAGTACTACCGTGATCCATATCATGATCACTTTCAATGGGTGTGGTACCCGTGAGATTATGCATTATATTAGGAGTTTGAGACGCCGTTACGAAATCAGGAGTATTAGCTGAGAAGATTTCATTGTGGTGGAAATTGTGCTGAAGATCAGTTTCTGGGGATGGATCAGAAGGGTTACCGAATTGGCCCAAAGGTGATAGTCCATTGGCTTTAAGCTCATTGCTTTCATTCCAAATAGGTCCAACTTGAGCACTTGTGAATTGGAAATCATCATTAAAATCTTGTACCTCTTTATCTTCTTTGTCTAATGGAGGGTTGAACGTCTCATAAGCAATTTGAGAATTAGGAGGAGCCACAGACTCATTTATCATGTAATTAGCTTGATGTTGTTGGTTCTTTTCAAAGATGAAATCATTCAAGAAACTAATTGAATCTTTACTTCCCACTAATACATGAGGTATGAAAGAACCACCTTCACGATGTGCCGAACTGACTTGTTGCCCTTCACTGAAATCATCACAAATGGACCACTGGTTACTGCTGGAATTCACTCCATTATAAAAATTTACTGAAAATTTTGGTTGATGTGATAGCGTTACTCTTAATTCGTTTGATTGTTTATCAATATTATTATCCAATAAAGAACAACTCAATATATTTGCAATTGGATAAAAGATTCTGAAAAGTATTCGAGAATTATCAGACATGGCACTGAAGAAATAATTGATTTCTAAATTCTTCTTCGATACGATAACCAATAAATCAAATCTTTCCATAACTTTATTCAAATTAAAAGGTGAAAGATTGATCAATTCATCCAATACTTGATTGTTAAACAGCCCTGACCTGACTCTTTGCCATGACCCCACTGAAAGTGAAGTACAGTCGATAAAACAGTATTTTTCATTTATACTGAACATTGAATAGCGTCTCTTATCGATTGTAGGACCCAAACTATTTGATCTACTTGAATCAATACTACCGGAATGAGCAGACCTCCCTTTTCTCTCTGACTTTCGAAGTTTAGCTCTCCTATTTTGAAACCAAATTCTAACGGCTTTTTCACTCATATTAGTTTTATCACTGATTTCTTTCCGTTGTTCAGAAGAAGGATTATGATTATGTTCGAATTCCCGTAGTAAATAAGTCAAGACTTCACCGGAGGCTCTTGTCCTTTTTCCCGGGTTCGAATCATCTGACATGGTATTAAGGTATAATAATTAAGCAAATGAATCCTGTCAATTGCAGCTAGCAAGAAATAAAGTAGAGGTTTCCCTAGAAAACTTTGCGCGCCAGTCTCACGTGGTAGTGAGTCAGATGGTCAAGGCATGAGATTGGTAGGAGAGAGGGTGCTGGGACATCTATCGGTGAATGCATGTTACAGTCTATATATTTATATCATCGTAGTCCGTCTCGCTTATGGCCTCGAGGCTTGCGTAAACTTCTCTCCATACTTTATCGGTCCCGTCCCAGCTTCTGTAAAGCCGCACGAGCTCTTCCACCATCTGGTAACTGGTGATATGTTTTGTTTGTAGAATATCTTGAATTAATTCTCTAACGGTCCATGGGAGTTTATAAGGAGATGTCGATGAGTCGTAGACAGACGATTCAATTTTGAGCTCTCTTCCAACTTTAACATTAGTAGTCTCTAACATAAATCTCAATGCGGTATTGTACATGGTAGGACAAGAAATGATTTTATTATGGCTACCATCACTGCTAGGTTTACCCATGCATTTTTCACTCAATTCTTGTATTATTCCATGTTCAATATGTCCTACATTTCGTACCACGAGAATCAATTTCCAAAGAGATACAATGAATTCCGGTAATGAACAGTCTTTTTCCACATAGATGCACCGGTAGATATTTGGATGATATGCTGTATTGAATAAAGCCGATTCGATAGGAACAAATTGGTCAGTCACTGAACCGGCCAAAGTAACTTTGACGTCAGCTTCAAGAATATCATTAAATCTACTCGTTATTCTTTGGAAGACCTCACTATTTGAGTCCAGTAACAGAGTCAATTCTCTTAAAATTTCATTCTCTTTCGCCGTAAAAGCTCTAATGACGATTTTGGAGCTGAGGTTCTTGAGGGGTCCAGTGATGGGTCCAGCCATACTGAGAAGCCCCAATCTCTTATGTGATAGTTTGTAATGGGACAAAAGTTGGGCCATTAATTCAATGGCTATTAAAGATCCATGTCCATGTCCAACCATCAAAAGACAATCACAATCGTTTATCGAATCATTCCAATTCTCAAGTAAAGTCATAGACTTACTTACTCGGTCTTGAATTGTCCCCTGGCCTTCTAATGCAATTGTATCTATACTATACATGTTCTCGTAGCCTTGTTCTTGATTTGAAGCGATCCATGATTCAATTGCTTTTGAAGATTCTTCAGCAAGTTTTAGTGCATTACTGGTGGACTGACCAATCATTTGCTTGACAAATTTGGTGGGTAAGAAACTATGTACAGATATCACCACCACTTTTTTGATTTTATGTAATTTACGAGATTTAACCTGCGATGGGAGCAGTTTATATAAATGATTTTCAGATGTTTTGTGTTGGTATAAAAGCTTTTCCCCGTACAATCGAAGGTAAGTCACCCAGGTTATTATCCTAAAATTGTCGTCAATATTGGGGATTACCAGATCAACTGGTGGTTTGAGATCTTGAGACAGAACCGACACGTTCAGAGATCTCGTGGGGGAAGTTAGGGTGGGTGTTCTACCAGGACTTACAATAACTTGCAAAGTATTTTCTTGTAATTGAGAGGGACAAATCGGGGTCTTTTTTGCATTATATCGTACAGGTTGATCCTGAGAGGCAGTACCATAGACCGATAATTCTTGGTCTTGAACAAAGAATTGACTACTCACGCCTCCCTTGTATGCGTAATTACTGACATCTTGAACCAGTTCAATTGAAGATTTAGCGGCTTTATAAGACTCCACGTTGTTGGTGTAATCTTCGTAACGGTCTTCCTCTGGGGTGGGGCCTTTCCACCAAGTGTACCACGACAGAGCCTGAGGCTGCGACCGTCTCAGAGATGTCAGGCGGGATGGTACTAGTGGTTCAGCTTCTTCGGGCGTGTAATATATGTATCCTAGCACGGAAGTTTTGTATGACAGGAAGACATTGGACCAGGGCGATGAAGCCAGAGGGACGACGTCTGGTGGATCCTGGGGATCGAGGGGTTGTGTTTGAGGGAGGGAGCTTGTCCAGGGCCACCAGCCTGTGGGAGGAGGTGCAGGTTCAGTAGCAGTAGGTTCAGCAGGTTCAGCAGTGCCTGCAGTGGCATCAGCAGCAGTGCCAGCAGATGTGACAGTAACACCAGCAGCACCAGCAGCACCAGCAGCACCAGCACTATTTATAGTAGCACCAGCACCAGCAGCACTAGTTATACCAAAATCCCTAGGCCCACTTTCACTATCATTCCCTTGTGTTATCGCATCATCTTTATGTTGTGCAAGGTCTCTTTTGAACATAGATAAATGATATTTCAAGATTGCGCACTGATAAAACATGTCAGTAGACTGGGATCTGATACTTGAAAAATTAGATGCAAGAGATAAAGTTGAAAAACAAGATTTTGTATATTTTAAAGCATTTAAACAATTAAGTCAATTAGGTTTACAGACTTGTGAAACTGAAAATACAAATTTTATTGAAAAATCCATTCATGTTGAAAAGGTTAATCAGCTACAATTACATATTGATAATTTACAGGATAAACTTAGTGCATTGACAACCGAAAATAATAAACTTCGAAAGCAAACCGGTCATTTGAATGAAAAAGTTAACAATTTATCATTAGAAATCAACGAAAAGAATAAAGCCATTGAAACCATAAATGATGAATTGTTATCATGTAATATTCAAATGAATGTTTTGACATCCACCGTCAACACAGTTACACAAGAAAACGAGGAATTGGTAAGACGATGGATGGAGAAAGTTGGAATGGATGCTGAGGAAATGAACAGAGCTAATGAAATGAACAACCAAGCATGAAACAACTAATGGAGCCACGTACTGGGCTTTTTGAAAATCAACAAATCCCCCCTTCTTCTTTCATCCCAATGAAAATAGCTGTTGAAAATCCGATCAGATTGAAAGTACCCATATCCCCTTAAGATACTTGCCATTTCATCGAATGCCTCGTATATGACGATGGTTTCTGGCCAATGATATTTTGAAGGGGATATCGAGTCGATAGAAGGAGGAAAATTCTGAAACATAAACTTTTGGGGATTTTGAAGCATTTGATCTGATTCGTCTTGATATTCATGGATCATTTGCTTATTAGCATTTACTAAATGAAGAGGAGGTTCACAGGTGATAAACCAGGAATTATCAAATTTCTTGTCATGCAAATGACTTTGCCATGGAGTAGAATGGCATGGGGTCAACAAGCCGAAATCTTCGGTTTGTTTTAAATATTCAATTATATCTATTTCTCCTCTTTCATTGACCTGAGTTAAAAAAAGCCCCACTATAGTATTTATAAATACCACCAATACCGCTACATATTTGAAATATTTGGATTTCAAGTACATTAACCGAACCGAATAAGTTGTAAATAATAAAAGAATAGGCATGAGTGGGTACAAAAATCTGAACTCTTTATGGCTAATTAAGGAAAACATCACCAACGTTGCGACAGCAGCAATTCCAAGTATATTATAGTAAACCTTGAATTTAACAAATGAATATATGAAAAATGGCAAATATGTCAATAATAATAAGGGAATTGACTGTAAAAGGTGGAAATGCCACGGAGAAGTACCGTAAAAAATCGATAAATTTTTGATCACATTGAACTCCAAGAAATTATAGAGTGGGAAGGTAAAAGTCCCGTAGAAAATCCGGTCAAGCCCTGTGCTTAAAGCTAGTATAACTGCCAATTCAGCTGCCAACCCTAACCCCAAGCTTAAAATGGTCTGCAAGTCCAAAACACTTATATAATACAACCCTAACACCAACCAGATAACGGCATTGGTAGGTCTCAATATACAAGCAACAAAAGCAAATCCACAAGCAATGTACAATTTTTTGTAGTCTTTCAGTCTCCAGGGCCAGTAAGCCAACGCTATTGTTGTAAGAGCCATTTCAAGACTGTTGGAAAAGGCTCTTGTGATGACATACCAATTGAATGGATTGAGCAATGATAGAGCCAACGCAATCTGGCCCATACGAGTGCTATTAGTATACCTTTTGACGAAAATATATAAATGAATCTCTGCCACCGTAGCCACCACGGCCCCTACCACCTGTGGTGCAATCTTATATGGTAGTAAATTGTACCCTAAAACGTACAATAATGGGTGAATTGAAGATCTCAAACCTTGCTGCCATTCCCATGTTAAGTAGCCAAATCCGAAAACAAATGTATGAGCCGGTTCCAAACATTGATAATACTCATCGGGCTGAAAGAATGTCTTTATAGACAATGCATTGATGAGTCTGAATGCAAATATCCCGCTTATTATATCATTTAATTGTAAGTTCATCTTGCCATGTAAAGAGTTAGCAACGCGAGATTTTTCAACCCCAGATTTCGGACATGCAACAGTACAGGAAGGCCATTGAAGATTGCTATTTTTTGAGGGCCAAAGGTGACAATGGATCCAACAAGGCTTGTATTGAAGCCATCAAGTTATTAAATCATTTAACCAAAACTGCCGGTCAAACTCCTTTATTAACCCTGTTATCTCGCTACTGCCTCAGTGTCTATGAGCACCGTGAGATGACCATCGATGATAAAATCCTATGGCTTCACTCCGTTTACCATAACCTGTTTTTCCCACCTGAATTACAGTTCGGTGATATATCGTCTGCCAGTGATGTGTTTGTGTACCACGAAGACCAACCAGAGCTTGAACTACCCACTGGAACTTACGACAATCCCACGGTGGTAGACTGGTCTGCCGACCCAACGGATATGGAGAATTTGCATCAGGATATGCTCTCTAACTGCTCTTTTGTATCTTCGTTTCTATGTCTCGTCCACTCGGGCATGTCTGACCATCTCTTGGGTCTCATCTCTCCCCATGGTCCCAGTACTCATTATACGATCAAATTGACGTTTAATGGATGCACCAGACTTGTGACTATTGACAATAAACTCCCGGTGGTGGACAATGGCAGATCATTGACCATTGCTTCTTATAGCAATCCCCAGCTTCTCTGGCCGGCTTTGATAGAGAAAGCATACCTTAAAGTGATGGGGAACGGGTATAATAACGAAGGATCAAATATGGCATACGATACATATATGATAACCGGCTGGGCTCCGGAGATTGTTTCTATCAAAGATGGCAGACTACCTAAAACTGTGAGACAATATTTGGGACCTAATGTAACTTTAGGACTTGGTACGGGGAAAATCAGTCCTGGCTTGAGCGAACAAATTGGTCTAATTTCACACCATGATTATACGGTATTAAAAGTTGATTTGGATTCCAATGAGGTGGTGCTAAAGAATCCCTGGCTTGAAGATAAAGATAAGAGAAGAGTTATTGTATTGCCGTTGAATGATTTATTTCAATTCCGGTACTTTTACGTTAATTACAACACTTCTAAGATGTTCAAGTACGCCGCATCATCTACGTTCATAGTTAATGACCAGGCTTCTTTCCAAGGTGACTATTCTGGCTACCCTCAGTACTCTATTTCCAATCCTACCCACGAACAACAGGAAGTGTGGTTATTCTTAGAAAGGTTTAATGGAGAGAAAGATGCTGCGATTTGCTTATATGTATTGAAGACCGACGGTGACAGAGTGTTGTTTCCTCATCAATACCCCCATATCCTCTCAATGGAGCCTACCAACTCCCGAACTTCATTGGCCAAGTTGGTGATGGATCCATCTCAATCCTATACCGTTGTAATGCATTCTTCTTTAAGGACTTCGATGCGGTTAATGATGTACAATAACATTTCACCTGACTTCGAATTGACAAAGGCCAGAAGAAAGTATCGTGAAGTTACAGAGGCACACGACGAATGGGATTTCACCAATAACGGGGGACAAAAACTACTTTCCTCATTTACTAAGAATCCTCAATTTGATCTTGTAATCACACAGCCAACAGACATCTTGCTTTCATTGTTAGGCTCACTGGCTGATCATTCGGTATCTTGTGTAGTTCTCTTTTCTGAATGGTCTAACAAAGGCAAGCCACTTCGACAAGTATCAAGAGTTCTTGTAGATGAGCAGTTTTCTTATGGAGCTTCTTACCAGGACATGGGCCATGTTTCACCGGGTATCTACAGAATCGTCTGTTGCAACAGTAATAAAGTCAGAGGCCCTTTCAAGCTCCAGATTCATCACAATGTCCCAAACGCTGTGGAACTAACAAGTGTAAGTGGTAGTGTTGGACTTTTCATGGACAGTAAGAGATACGATTGGAGTGGGACTAATCGATACAAGATGAAATTCACCACGGCAAAGCACAATTCACAGTTTGTATTTCAAATCCAGCATTCAAATAATGACTTTGCATCACCTAGTGCTTATTCGGATTATCGACCCCAAATTCGGGGGTCGGTGTTCAATGCCGATACTCAGGTGCCAGTGACCATCAATGAAGACTGGAGCACCAACTTATACGGGGTGTTTGTAGATTGCACTGTGGGACCTGGTAATTATATACTCCTAGTAGAGAGATTGGAACCGGGGACAGGAGCAATAGAGATAACATTAGGAAGTAATAATCAATTTAACATTAGATAGAGTAATAGACATACAAACTAGACAATTCGCAGCCAAGTTGGCAGCCAAGTTGGCAGCCAAGTTTTCGACGCGAAGTAATTTTCAGTTGAACTTGACCATGAAATTTACCCAATTGATAGGTTTACTTCTTGTATATATTACAGCTGTAAGTTGTGCTTATTCTAATCATGATATGAAAGAGTTGGTTAAAAAAAACGGGAAAAATAAAGTTATTTCTTTGAAAGAAACCAATTTTGAAAGATTTCTCAACGGACCTAGAGACTACCATGTGGTGTTAATGTTATCTTCAACGTCTCCACAATTCAATTGTCCATTATGTATAGAATTTAAACCTGAGTATGACTTGGTGGCCAACTCGTGGTTTCAAGATCATCCAGATGGAGTTGATGATGGTAAAGATGTGTATTTCTTATATGGAGATTTCATGCAAACTAAGCTGTTATTTCAAAAGATGAAAATGACCAGTATTCCAAAACTTTACTATTTAAAGCCTTCTACAGTTTCTACCAATGAAGCTTGGATGAATGAATTAGATGAATATCAATTCTTCCAAGGTCAACATTCACAATTATTATCAACTTGGTTAGGTGATTTGACTCAACATAAATTCAATTTATACGTCCCAGTGAATTATAATAGAGTTATATTCAATGCAGTGGTTACATTCACTCTTTGTGTGTTAGCCAAAGTGTTCTTTGGTCAAGTCAGATCTATATTCTTCTCCAAATTCTTGTGGATTGGCCTTTCAATCATATCTGTGTTACTATTTACTTCAGGTTACATGTTCACCCAAATTCGTCAAGCTCCATACGTAAGAGAACATCCAGACGGTAAAGTTGAGTATTTTATGGCAGGACAACAAATGCAATTGGGAATTGAAACTCAAATTGTGTCATTTGGATACGGTATATTGAGTCTTTTGTTTGTAGCATTAGTGAAAAAGATTCCTCAAATCAAACATCCAAAAGTTCAATTGATTGCCACTGCTACTGTTAGTTTATCTATCTATGTAGGATTCAGTTTCTTATTATCATTCTTTGGTATGAAGAGTCCAGGGTATCCATTTAGATTTTTAAAGTTTGTTTAGTTAGATAACTCTGGAATCAATATCATCGAGTTTTTTATCGATACTTTCAAGACGTTTTCTAATGATTTGAACTCTGTTTATAGCTTGTGATACATCTCTTTCACCTAATGAAGCACTCATTTTTTGAAATTCTTGTAGTCTGTCTTCGATCAATTTGAGTCTTGTGAGTAAGATAACCTGGGACTTGTGAAGCAGGTTAAAGTTTTCATTGAGATTTTCAAGGGGACCATTGAGAATAGAATGGGCGATGATTTCAATTGGGTGGAGGTCTCCTTCGTCCATATTGAGTAGAGGTTCGGTGTGTTTCAGTGATTTTTCAGTCTCAGTTCAGTGAGTCTCGGTCTCACAATCAGTGTCTCAGAATCAGAGACACTGTCAGATTGATAAAAACTGCGACTTTGATCATACTAAACCCATCTTTCCACATTCCAGCAATAAAAACTATAGTATTAAAGTATGAGTACAGACCAAATACTATATCGACAGGTCAAGTCCGTTAAGGCCGGGCAAATTGAAAGATTCGAGATCAATTATACTCCAAATGCACCATTGCTCAGTCCGTCTGCCAACCTATGGGTTAAAGTAAAGAATAAAGAACCACTTCCAATGCGAGCGGCTTTCATTGCTGGTCCATATATGCTTTATGTGGATTGTCGTAGTGAAGATTATAACTGGAAACAAAAGTGTTTTATCACGGCTGAGCAACCGTGCTTTGAGTCTCAGTTGCAGCCGGGAAAGTCGTTTTATGCAGAGTTATCATGTCATACGATAAAGGACAATTACAAATGGACTGTTGATGTGATATCTCAGATGATTTTCAATAGTAATGTGGAGATCAATTTCGAGATTATAATTGGTACTTCCAAGGATATTTTATCGGCTGCAAATTTTCTGGAGGTCCCCAATAGTGATAGAGTTGGGGTTTTTGATCCAGATATAAATGTCCATAATCTAGACACTTTTGACCTCTGGAACTTGCCGGTACCGAATCCTACCAAACCTATTCATTTGGTGGTGCTAACGCATGGTCTTCACTCCAATGTCAGTGCCGATATGTTGTTTCTCAAAGAGCAAATTGACGGGTCCAACTCCGACGACTCCAGGGACAGCGTCATTGTCAAGGGGTTTTTTGGCAATATCTGTAAGACTGAAAGAGGCATCAAATACTTGGGGAGTAGAGTGGCGGAATTTGTCATTGATCTTGTCCAGAATAACGAACTATATAACAATGGTAAGGTGCAAAAAATCTCGTTTGTTGGCCATTCCTTGGGTGGATTGGTGCAAACTTTTGCCATAGCATACTTGCAATTCAATTTCCCGTGGTTTTTCAAAAAGATAAAGCCTATCAATTTCGTGACTATTGCATCTCCTTTACTTGGGGCAAGTAATGAGAATCCAATATATGTGAATTTAGCTTTACTGGCAGGTATAGTTGGTAAAACTGGCCAGGATTTGAGTTTGCGGTTCACAGAAGATGCTTCTAAACCTTTGCTTCTATTGTTACCTTCAGGTCCCACACATACTATCTTGAAGAAATTTGTGAGAAGAACTGTATATGCCAATGTTGCCAATGATGGAGTAGTTCCCTTGCGTACCTCTGCCTTGTTGTACTTGGATTTTGATGGGTTGAGTAAGGTATCCAAGCATCCTAGTGTTTATAGTGGTTCAGAAGTCGATAAGATTCCTGAAGATGACACTGTTGATCTGTCCCAGTCATATTTACCGCAACCGGTGCAGATGATATTGGCTAAATTCATGCCTCAAAAACAACTGAAACCCAGAAATGACGACGACCTCGAAGGTGAAGTTGAAGAGGAGGGCACCAAGTCTCTGAAGACAAGAAACTTTTTACAGAGAATTGAAGGATTGCATCAATCTTCAATGCTTGAAACTGCTCAATCTCTTATCTTACCCCCATTACCAACTATGGGGTTCATTGTAAACCCCGATGAGCGTAAAAATGTGATTGAATACGACAAGGTTTATCACGAGAAAGACTTACCGGCTCGTGATGGGAATTCTACACCCGTAACTGGCGAAATTCCCAAGGAAAGCTCCAATATAACTTCTATTTCTGGAGGAACAGAACCAGCGGCTCCCAGTTTCCGGAAAAGACTCATGAGCAGTATAGATTCACAGGAATTCGAAAGAATCGAAGAAGAAATAGCAAGAGAGTATCATAAAGGTATGAGTTGGAGGAAAGTGTTGGTCAGATTAGATCCTGATGCTCATAATAATATTATTGTCAGAAGACGATTTGCAAACGCCTATGGATGGCCTGTCATTGATCATCTCATCGAGAACCATTTCAATGTCGAGGAAGAACTGCCAAGTCACTGGAACTTGAATGGAATTGGATTAATAGAAAGTGATTCTCTCAGTGATAGTTTAGAGTTAACCGATGTTTTGGCCAGAGATCTAATCAAGAGAGAGAATAGAGATATAGAAGAGAATCCGGTGGATAATCACAAATGGATTAACCATAAGGACGCTGAAAATTTCTTCACTGTTGGTCCTGCTGGTCTTATGAGTGATGTTAGTGATATGGTTGGGAATCTCAGAGACCAATGGTTCAAGAGCCAAGATAAGAAGCTTTCTACTCGAGAGAAGGCAGAATCTAATGGAGTACCTGAATTTACCGATGTACAAAATTCCCAGGTAATGGGGGACTTCATTTAACGTTTATTCTAATATACAGTATAATACACTTAAGCCTCTTGTTCTTCTTCTTCTTCTTGTGCTCCCGGTAACGGGAAGAGCTCATTGATCTTGTCAATGATGGATGCACATTTGTCTTCTTCAAAACGTTGATCAGCCTCGTCAACTAAAGCGAAAAGATGAACCATGGATCTAGGCAATGAATTGACGATTTGGAGTTTTTCAATTTTAACCAAATCGAACCCATTCAAAAATTCCATAAGCTGAGTGAAATTTTCAGTAGTCTGAAGAGCGCAGGGCCTTTCATTCAAATATGATAACATTTCATTAGTTATAACTTCCAATTCCACACCGGCATGTTTATTCTTCTTCTTGTCTTTTATGAACTGGGAGGATTTAAGGTGTTCAAGAACTTCAAAATCTGATAAAAATTTATCTCTCTCTACTAAGACCTTCATTGATGCTCATCTCAATTTTCATCTACAGGTTTTTTTTATAACCGAAGGTGCGACATTGGGGGTGTCATGACAGTGCTTGTAGTAGAACCTAGTAAATTAGACCAAAGAGTATCAGCTAAAGAAACTGAGCCGGTTTTTGTGAGATTTATAGTTCAAACTGTAGAGTATAATTTTGAGGCCAATGTTTTAACTGTCAAGGGCATTAGAGACCCTTGCACCATCGACATTTACATTGATGAGGCCGACAATTATGACGCGAGGGCCTTCACTAAAGGCATAGTTGTAGATATTACAAGTAAATATGACGGTAAAACCATTAAAGCGATTGAAATCAAATCATTGAATGCACATGAATTAGAAGAACTGAAATTAAAAATACTCGAATCTATAAGTAATGTAGATAATACTGTAATATAAAAAAATCTATTGGGAATTCCCATCGAAATTGAGTGTCATGAATGCATTGGAATTATTGGTGAAAAATTGATCCCAAATCGGGTCAATTGGTACTTGGTGAATCATTTCATAAACTCTTCTACCGTCTCTTGATGGAA
The DNA here is from genome assembly GCA_030563465.1 of Yamadazyma diddensiae. Lineage (NCBI taxonomy): Eukaryota > Fungi > Ascomycota > Pichiomycetes > Serinales > Debaryomycetaceae > Yamadazyma > Yamadazyma diddensiae. The sequence continues at coordinate 144,319 of JAJMIX010000017.1, forward strand.
ATCGGCTATCACGTGAGATAGGGTCAACTGCATCACTGGTATTTGGCATTTGATTATTGTTGAGTACCACGGGTGATGATTTATTTGATGTTGAATCGTAAGAGAATGGTGTGTTATTGTTGTCAACGTTCTTGTTGGCGTCGAGATATTGTAACTGGTTATTAATTTCTTCTTCCCCAGCACTATCTCTCCTTGATGTGGTTGAAACCGGCGATTTGTCTAGTTCATCAAAGAAATTAGTTAGTTCATCGCCATAAACTGGGTTCGAACTGGTCCATTCAAATGTCGAAGGCGTTTGGGCGACAGAGTCAGCATTTGCAGGGGCATTATTCTGATATACAGGGTTTACGAAATTATTTCCTGGTAAATCAGGACTCAGACTTCCACCTGGACTAAGAAAAAAGTCAAAGTTCAAATCATTCTCAAGCTTTACAAATGGTTCGGTAACAGGCGTATAATCTTGAGACTGTTGGCCCGAAGAACCAAATTGATTAGAATTATCCACAGCCTTTTCAGTATCGTCTACTTCTTGGGTCTTGAGAGTTTCCACCAAATTGTGGAAATTATTGTTGGAGTACAGACTTGCAAGTCCAAGTTTGGCAGGTAAGCTGAATTTGAAACTGCCATGAACATTCTCATTATATCTTAATTTTACAATAGCAGCAGTAAGCATCTCAAATGTGTTTTTACATGTCGTTGCTGCATCACATCTATCAGTTAAAGAATTCAATACTGTGATACATTCTTGGGTGATTTTCTTCACTTCGAATAAACTGTTTTGAGACCGGACTTTTTCAGAGTTGTAAATAGTGTATAAATAAGAAGTACCAGCCATAAATAAATTCAAGACAGCGGCCCATGTATAGTTGATACTCTTATTTGAAAGCAACTGTGTGTAAATATTTATGAGTTCCTTCGAACTTTCAGTCACTTTAGATGCATCTCCTTTACTTAACTTGAAGTTTCTTGGACTTAATCCATGTAATATGAGAACGGTGTGATTATAGTTTAAACCAAAAAAATCAATGTTAAAGTCACAGTTCATCTTCCGCCTGGTCTTGGGGCATCCACTTTTCCACTCCTTGAGCAGTTTGGTGATATGATTTTTCCAATCCAGAAGATTATTGAATTGTCTAGGTAACCTAGCATTTCCAAACAAGACCGATTGAACTTCACTTTGAATTCTTCTTATTCTAAACATAGAAAGTGCTATAGTTTTATAACTTGGCATCCCACTGTGGAACTTAGAATAATCAGTCACTTTTTGGTCTCCCGGTACGATAAGTGCATCATCAGTATCACTGGGGAATATAGTAGTAATATACTCATCAGGTATTCCTGGAGGTCTACTCAAATAGAAACTGATTTGCCTATCTAATGAATATGTGCACCAAAAAAGTCTCCTTCGTTTATCTAAAGTAAACCCGTCTATCTTCAAGTTTTGGTTGATGGATTCTGAATGCAAGCCTAAATCAACACATAATCTTAGAGCCGAACCTACCAAGTACCAACATCCTGGCACCGTGGGTCGCATTATAGAGTACAATGCCATTAACAAAAGACCCTGTAAGGATTCTAACAGGTCATTGGATTTATACACTTGATCAATATACCTTAAAGAAGCCAATCTCAACGAATCGGATATGTTCAAGGGATATTGTAAATGGTGAGTTGAAGAGGCAATGGCGAATACCGTATTTAAGAAATACAATGGTTTGAGAAACTGAGTTGGGGGATTGATTTCCCAGGAGATCTTATAAGGGTCTATTGGATAATTATTCTGTTTGCAAATTCTTAGTTTCTCATTGAATTCTCGTTTATACTGGAACAACCAAGTCTTGGATTCATCTTGACAGTAAGGATCATCTTTGAACATGTCAGAATTTATAGCAGTGTAATTGGAAGCCAAAGAGATATCAGGATCCAATTTCCCATAAATTGGAAAGAAATTGGCCTTTAAAAATTCCTCTCGATGAAATATAGGCAATTGGGCATTAGATTGAGCGAAGAATACCTTTATAAACTCTTGAGCGGTCCTCTTTGGTGGTAGTAGAGCAGGTCGAACGTCGTCATGCGAAGTATTCAGGGTTGTAGGATCTAGTTCTATTTCAGGGGTATTGGATGTATTTGTGCGTCTAGTTCTGAATTTTACAGCCGTAGACATCAACTTAGCGAATGAAATGGATTGAGATGTAGCTTCCAGACGATTATCGGACGAGTTGATGGTGTTAAATTTAACTTGATTTAAAAGAATTCCTTGCTCGGTTTGTTCTTGTTTAAATTCATCATCAGGTTCTTGAGATTGAGTGAATTCTTGATCCCCCAGTTTTTTCAGTAGTTCATGGTCAGTTTTCATCCCGGTAGGGTCTATACCTTTTTCTTTCAAAGCCATTTCCAACATGGCGATTCTATCCTCTAAATGAACTATATAAGATCTTGGGACTTCTCTACCGGTTGCAGGATCTAAACCAATACAATCAACATTAGCTTTGAGACATTTTGAACATTTTGGGAAATTTTGGTCACATTTAATTTTTTTGGTTCTGCATCTTTGACAGGCCAGGATTGATCTAGTGACCCCAATTACCGAAGATGAAGGTTTCATCTTTTTAGCTTCAGGGGTTTCTGACCCACTGTCACTACCTCTTTTAGACATAGTTCAAGATCTTTGGAGATAAAGTTTTTTTCAAATGCGAAATGATTTGATAAGACAATGAGATAAGCTCGACGCAGAGCGTGCTAAGTGCGGGCTTACTTTTTTGGGGGATACCGACACGGGGGTGGGAGATTGGGTTGGTGTGAGTTTGGTGGGTTTAGTTTGGCTATGGTTTGAAGTCGTTGGCCGAATTTGTGTAGTTTTTGGGTGGTTTGAACTGGCACGGCATCGGAGTGGCCTCGGAGTTGTGGTGAGTTGGTTGGGGCACGTCGAGCCGTTTTCTTGTCCCAATTCAATAGTGTGGTATAGAGTGCAAAGGGTTATTTAAGGCTTGAATTATGCTGTTGTATCAGGTGGTTGTTATTGTTTATAGTCGTTTTAAGTTATTATGAACATTTATTGTATTTAGCTGTATATGGGACTGTCGTTGCAACTTTTGTCTATTTGTTGAAAGGAGATTATTTGTGTAGTACAAGCTTTTTCTATATATCTTTTCAGATTTTGCTTTAAGCTTGCTTCTAAGCTTGCTTGTAGGTTGAGGTGGGTTTTCTGAGATACTTTAGTTGGCTGTTCTCTCGGCATTATTGGCAACTCGTTGAAAATAAATGCTTTAACTCTCTTATTGTATATGGTATTATTGAGTTGTTTCTAGGGCTTTTCTAGGGGTTTCTAGAAAATAAATTACAGTATGATTCTTTGTTGTAGAACAACATCTTCTGCTTTAGACTGGCCTTGCTTGAGAGGTTTTTCAAACGGCGTTTTATTAAAAAGTGACGAATATACCTCTTTGAGACATCGAATACCTTGTTGGGAAGTTAAGTATATGTGTCTCTAAGCATCACTGAAACAAAGGAGTAATTTACAATCCAAAAGGGTTCATTTTGACCAGAATAGGATATTTCCCCATCAGTTTGTCGAGCCATTTTGTTTTTAAGCGGCATTTTCATTACTCTACTATTTGTTAAAACGGGTTGTGTCATTATTTCTACTTCTCTTTTTACTTAAACCTGTCTCTAGATGCTGGAGGCAACTATCTACATTGCTAGCTAAATAAAGAGTATTATCTTAGTACTGCTCTCTTTATCAACTTCCTCTCTGAAGTCACAACATTTTCACCATTTTCACCATTTCCCTAGCACCCCAGCTATATTTAGACCTCGTAATTCTGAACATTCCAAGTTATGGTTGCCTGAGATCCAAACCTTAACCGGCCCTTAACGGCTTTCAACCGTAAGCGGGCCACAACGATGAGATGTTATGCATGGTTTGTTGCCCACGTCCTTTTTTTTTATTTGGTTCATGCAAGTAGAGTTGTGTTGAAGCTTGACAGGTCATTAAGCTTTCCCAAGTCATGGGTAATGCAAGTTTCTCTGTATATTCAGAGTTTCAAAATAACTATCAATAGATTGGACTCTGTTTGTTCGGCGGTTTATTGCTATGGTTGCAAAAATATCCCCTCATGATTCAAAAGAACCTTTTAAACGGCTATTATTCGAAAAGTCTTGATTTTGCATCCTGTACAACACGTCAAGATGCAGTGCAGGTTTAAGGTTAGCATTCCGATTTACACTGGCTGCATTTCCTACATACTAATGCCCTACTTACTATACCCAATTCATGAAAGCATGGACGGGTCTTAGTTCGTTGTATTGTTGGTAATTCTTGGCTTTGATGGTTCTAACTGTCACAGATTATTTGAAGAAGGATAAAAGCCCTATATAATTCTGTCTCTGGTGAGAATGGTTCCATAAGTCTATCGAGACGGGTCTCAAAATGGCACTATTGGAATATAATATGTTTGAAACCTTAAGTGTTGTAAAAAAACTGTAAATATGGCTATGAACGTTTCTAGACCCACTTAAAGGTATATAAATCTCTTAAATGCTGCTTGAAAGTTCAAAATACCGCTAGCTATTGCTTTAGTTTATTCAATCATGAAAACATTCATTACTGCTGCTTTTTTGGCTACTCTTGTCAAGTGTACTGATCTTGAAAGACAATTGGGACTTTCCAACGAAGTCTTCACTGAAGATGGAACCCTTTATCTGATGAAGGCAACGGTGTTTCCTGAATCCGTTGTGGATGGAACTACTATTCCAGCATCCTCAGGTTTAGTCAAATGTCCATGGCCTACTACCACCCATAACCCTTGGCCTACAACTACTCACCATCCATGGCCTACCACTGACTGGCCTACAACCACCCGTACGCCAAAGCCAACTACTACTCGTAAACCATGGCCAACAACCACCAAGTACCCTTGGGATACCTCAAGTTCGGACACCAGTTTAAGTAGCTCTAGCTCTACTACGTGGAGTAGTGTTACATCATCCAGTGAAGTAGTTTCTTCGACTGATATTGTTCCTTCAAGCATGGTCCCTTCTTCAAGTTTAGTCCCCTCGTCAAGCTTGTTTCCTTCTTCAACTATGGTTCCTTCTTCAACTACGGTTCCTTCTTCAACTATGGTTCCTTCTTCAAGTATGGTTCCTTCTTCAACTATGGTTCCTTCTTCCAGCATGGTGCCATCCTCAAGCATGGTTCCTTCTTCAAGCTTTGTCACTTCAAGCTTTGTCACTTCGTCCAGTCAAGGTTCATTTTCAAGTTCTATCCCACCATCAAGCTGGGATTTGTCTTCAAGCCACTTGGTGTCAAGTACCAGTGAATTCATTTCAACCATAGACTTTTCGAGTGAAACTACCTCGAGTAGTTCACCAATGACTTCATCCCCTGCTGCATCATCTGGAACTGCTTCTTCGAGTGACATTTCTTACTCCAGTGAAGTTGTGCCAAGTGAATCCTTTTCATCAAGCTCAGACGTATTCACATCTGAGATCATCTCATCCACTAGGGTTTCATCTGATCTGATCACTACATCTATCCCGCCTGCACCTTCTTCATCAGCTCCTTTCAACATCACTTCAGGTACTACAGAATTTACTATGACAACTAGAGTCCCTTCTACTACCGTCATTACCATTACTTCATGTGATGAAAATAACTGCTCCAGAACTGCAATTACTACTGGAATTACAACGATTACCGATGGAAGTGCCCTGTATGAGACATACTGTCCACTTTCTACCGATTCAACGTTAAGAGCCAGAACCAATCCTTCTACTACAGTTGTAACAATTACCAGCTGTGAAAATAATGATTGTGTTCCAAAAACAGTAACCACTGGAATTACCACTGTTATCAATGACTCAACTTCATACACTACTTACTGTCCTTTGACAACTGAAACTTTTGCAGCCAGTTCCAGTTCTACTCATAAGACCGAAAGCTTGAGTTCTTCGACTCATATTGACAATTTCTCGACTTACTTGGGTACTGCTTCTAATATTGAATTCTCGTGGATATTTGCAGCCATCAACATTTGTTTCTGGTTCTAAATAACCCATTAATATCTTTTTCGTTTTTCTGGTTCCACCTTGCTGACCCTTTCCTTTATTACTTCTTGTTGTTTGCCTAATCCCTTTTTTTTTTATCAACTTTTTTTTTCTTGCCCATGGCTTATATACTTTTTATATTTTCTAATACACACTACAAAAAGCCCAATTCATCTCTATTATTAATCACTTAGAGATCTCTATTTCTAATATTATAGTCCCAATAAATCACAAACAAAAGTTTTTACTGCACAGTAATTTTTATTACATACTAATCCATATATTACACAAATAATTTATTAAGAGCTCTCGGTGTCATTGACATGTTTGATAGCAACTTGATCAAGCTTATAACTACCTTGTAATGGTGGAATTAAAAGCTCATACCCCATAGTATTACAATCGAAATCCTTTGGATCATCTTCGACGTGTAAAGTTGTAACTAAACTATCGGCAAAAAGAGGGTAAGAAATATTTCTTTCATCTGCAGAAGCTTTATTTTCAACTTTAATTGATCCAGGCATTTTCTTAATTGGAGTTTCACCAATTTGATCCTTATATTGAGAATTCTTAGCAAGAATTAAATCTGCCCAATTTCTCTTATTTAAAAATTGTAAATTTGATCTAGGTTGACCATTAGCTGCAACATTGAAAAGAGGAACAACATCTTCATCACAGTTTTTAGTGAAATGATGAACCTTTGATCTCTTGTTCAATAATCCAGCCATAGCATCAGGTGGTGGTGCATTAATGATAGCAGAAGAAGTAACATTAAAGATTAATCTAGGATCGGTTTCTGGTGCTTCCAAAGTATTTTTATTAGTCTTCTTGATATCTTCTTTACGAATTGGATGGAAAGTTGGATGATGGTAAACTCTTGATTTCAATCTACCGATACAACATAAATGGACATCACCACTCAAAATTGTAACTCTAACGGAGTTTTTAGCACCAAAATCCATGAGATCTTTAACAAGTTTATTTCTTTCAGCTTTATGGTTCTTAGAACACCAATGATCATTCAAATCATCTAAAACTTCAACCGAACCATCGAATTCGTTCAATAAACCTTTATTAATGATTCCGTGTTCAGCAAGTTTCTTAATTGGCTTCAACAAAGGAGAGGTCAAGACCATTTCTAACCATACAAGTCTAGGATACAAGATTGGAACACCCAACATAACAAACAAATGCTTGATATCGGGGTTATCAGTAATTTGAGTTTGCATACGAGAAAAGATGTTCACATAAGAATCATGCTTGACGATTCTACTTAAAGATCTTTCGGTTCTACAATCAAATCCAACCAAACCAATCTCAGTACCTAATTTTGTAACAATTGAGCGAGAATTGTTATCGATGAAATTCTTGTTGTTAGGACCATAAACCCATGAAGCTTCAAAAGCTGGGTCTAATTTCTCACCTGGTAACTGATGATGTTGGAAAATCATATAATGTTTAAAAGCAATGTTTCCCAAACTTTTAAAAACTGAGTTTCCCATGGTCTCGTCAGGATAAGAACCAAATCCATCAATGATATCGTGATCATCATAGATGTTAACCGATGGGATAGTGTTCATGGCAGCTGGGAAGATTGGATCAAGGTACCTCGACAGGGCCCCAATCCAAAACCCTTTCCCAAACCACGAAAAGTAATGGTTCAAGTAATAATTTTCCAAATCATCGGTGAATTCCTTATCAGCTTTATAGGACTGTTTAGTATGATTACTGTCAATTGCAGTCCATTCTTTGAATTTAGCCGACATCACCTTGACGGAATCACAGTAAATTTGATCTCCTCCTCCCAACATGACGTGGTAAGGGTTTTTAGCGTGACGATTAAGCACGTCGTACCACAAACTAGAAGGGTACTCATCGGCATCGCAGCCTAATGAGAAACCATTACAACTAAAACTAATAGAATTCATGGCCTGGGTAGCAGACGGTAAATAGAATTTCCAAGTTCCAACTGTTTGCTTATTAACATAATAATGACAAACAGTTTCGTGTTCCAAGAGCGGCAAGTCAATGTAGAATCTGAAAAACTGACAATTATCTTGTTCGTGGAATAAAGTACCGTTAAAATGACCCGATTCGACTACTCTTTGAGTGGTTAAATCACCCAATTCATAAGTAAATGATGGTAATTCAGGATAATCTTCAAGGACAATTAATAAACTTGCAAGATAACGTTTTGAACCTTTATCGTTACAATTGAAAAGTTTCAAGATGGGCCCGCATTTGATATTGAGGTCGGTTGGGGAGTCCTGTGGACATTCTTCCGGGACATTTTTTGCTTTTGATTCATTGAGTTTTCTCAATTCATCAATTGGTATAGGAGAGAATACTTGTGACATAGTTTAGAAATTTTATGGGTGCTTATTTTGCTGTTGTATTATTCGATAATTGCTTGAAATTGCTTATATGCAGGCGGCGATGAGAATGTGAAATGGCTGAACTGATGGTTAGTTGAGAGAGGCTGGCAGGGATAAGAGGGATGGGTCGGCGGGTGTCTGGGTCTGCTCATGTGAGGGTCTGCTGATGTGTGTCATTGGCTTATACAGAGTTTTGTAGGGCCAAATTTGAATTGGCTTATCGTCTACTGTCCACGTGACCGGTCCCTGACAAGGAATTAGGGCCAATTAAATTAGGTATTTTAGTGGTGTTATTCTAATAATAGAGTATGTGCACAACGAATTTCATGCTCCACTTTGCCTCGTCAATTGGCAATAGTCGTGTGTTAACCGTGTGTTGACCGTGTGTTGACCGTGTTTTGGCTGCAAATGCGAGCCAGCCCAGTTTAGGAACTTAGGCATATGGAGGAGCAGGGTTTTCAGTCTTGGATCACGATTTGGCCCTCTTCTAGCTTTGGTAGCTGGTCACAAGAACCTGATTAAATACCTGATCCAAACTCGACCACAACCCTCGGAGCGACACTTGACCATAGCTTTTAGACCACAAATCTTATCCGCACTATCAATTGCCCACAGGTATGGCAAAAATATGTGAAAGGGAGACCTCTTTGGGGTAACCTCTAATTTGCATCTGGGCCCACTTCACCGTTGATTGCAAGGCTGGGTATCTTTATATCCTTCTCTTTAGGGTTTAAAGGCTATATAAATATATGTTGACGAAGAGGTCTAGCTTTCCAATCGGGCCTAAAGAATTGCCATACCTCTCATTCTATGTAAAGACATTTTCGAGTTAGTACATCTCTCATAACTAACCAATATTGAATATCCCTGGCACTCAACCTCCCTCACACATGATTACGTGAATTCCATATTTCCTGCTGGAATCATTGCAAACAGGTCTCATAGTTGCACCTCGGTTTGCTGAATGGTCAGCTGGTCTATCTGCATTATATGAATAAACATGAAGACTTGGATGATTTTGAGAAATCAGCTCACAATAAAGAGCCCAAACTCAAGTCGGATCTCATTGCATCGTAATCATGCATATTCCATCAACTGTTGCTGCTGATGGTGGATATCAGTGTAACATAACTGTATGCGGAGCGGTTATTTTCTATGTCAATCTAAGCGAAGTTTGTAGAATATAGTTAAAAAAAGTTTTTGGCACATAACGAATAGGGGCTGTTGGCATACAGTATAGAGCTGCCTTTTTCACCGCTAAAGCTGTTTAGTTAGTGCCTCAAGGTATGGCCTAAACACCGACACCACCTGGTGTCGCAGACCAAACGTATGCGAATTTATGCAGGACAAATGGCGTGAACGAGATGAGGACCGGTTTTCATATCACCATCATACCACGAGAATTTCGCATGCAAAGCACTGAATATACCCACCGGATGAACACATATGTGCCACTACTCCAGAAGCTTCAAAAGACTAATATCCAGATATGTCACAATGAAAGGTGTTTGAAAAAATTTCACGAAAGCCACCTGTTTTAAACGCCGACTTAATATACAGGAGGAGTATAATCAAGTTGAGAAAACACATCAAACCCGAGGCATCACTTAAACCCGGGGAGGTTTTTATCGCATAATTTGCCCAAAAGGCTGAAAATTTCGGTGATTGGTCTGGTGATTTATGTAGTATTTCCTAAATGGCTGCGAAAACGACGTAATATTAGAAAATATTCGGACAAGCATTTCCAATCAACTTATGGTAAATGAACACCACCCCACTCATTTCCGGTAGAAAATCAAACGAAATTCCCTCGAATTAAGTTCGTTAAATATAGTATATAAATATTAGGAAAATCCTTCATAATGAATAAATTAAAACACACAAGTCAATTATTAAAAATGTCAATTCCAAAATTACAAAAAGCAGTTATCTTTGAAACTAATGGTGGTCCATTAAAGTATACTGATATTGAAGTACCAAAACCAAAAGCTACAGAATTATTAATTAATGTTAAATATTCTGGTGTTTGTCATACTGATTTACATGCCTGGAAAGGTGATTGGCCATTACCAACTAAATTACCATTAGTTGGTGGTCATGAAGGTGCTGGTGTTGTTGTTGGTATGGGAGAGAATGTTACTGGTTGGGAAATTGGTGATTTAGCAGGTATTAAATGGTTAAATGGTTCATGTATGTCTTGTGAATTTTGTTATACTTCAAATGAATCAAATTGTAGTCATGCTGATTTATCTGGTTATACTCATGATGGTTCTTTCCAACAATATGCAACTGCTGATGCGGTTCAAGCAGCAAAAATTCCAAAAGGTACTGATTTAGCATCTGTTGCACCAATTTTATGTGCTGGTATTACTGTTTATAAGGCTTTAAAGACCGCTAAATTAGCTGCTGGTCAATGGGTCGCTATTTCTGGTGCTGCTGGTGGTTTAGGTTCTTTAGCTGTTCAATACGCCATTGCTATGGGTTACAGAGTTTTAGGTATCGATGGAGGTGATGAAAAGGGAGAATACGTTAAAAGTTTAGGTGCTGAATACTTTGTTGATTTTACTAAATCTAAGGACATCGTTAAAGAAATTCAAGAAGCTACTAATGGAGGTCCACATGGTGTCATTAATGTTTCTGTATCAGAGGCTGCCGTTACTCAATCTTGTGCTTATGTTAGAAGTTGTGGTACTGTTGTTTTAGTTGGTTTACCAGCTGGTGCCAAGGTTATTACCCCAATCTTCGATACGGTTGTTAGATCTGTTAATGTTGTTGGATCTTATGTTGGTAATAGAGCAGATACTGCTGAAGCTATTGATTTCTTCAGTAGAGGTTTGGTTAAATGTAATATCAAACTTGCAGGTTTATCTGAATTACCTGAGATTTACGATTTAATGGAACAAGGTAAGATTTTAGGTAGATACGTTGTTGATACTTCAAAGTAGTTTATAGATAATTAGAAATGTATGAAAAGTTAAATATCCGTATCGGAAAATTGATGGGGTTATGTGGAGTACTATCGGAAGAATTATGGAATAATGTCGGAATCGATATCGGATTAAGTCTGTTCGGTTTTTAAGACCCGAGGGTTGTTAACACCGGGAGACATAACGATTGGATATCAACGACGCTTTTGATTTCGGACATTTCACGGACATGCTACTAATGCATGAAGTTTGAGTTAGTGTGCAGTCTCTTGATAAAGAAAAGAAGAGATATGTGTCGATCATATATAATATGAGACTAAATGTCTATACAAAATATTTGTATAAAAATATGTTCTTGCCAATATTGAAAAATTGCTGTTATTGATTCTTTCATTTTCAAAATCGATCAACTCTTGTGAAGTAAGAGGGAAATTGCCCCGAGGGAAAGAAAATCAAATCTAACTCCAGAGTTTATTTCTCGAAGTCCGTGGACAGATACCAGACTAATGACTATAGGCATTGGTGAAAGATGGTACTAAAGCAAAAGAAGTCCAAGAAATTTAAAATACAAGTGCTTGAAAGAGAAGTTCGGGACAAGGAAGAACAATTAGTTGACTTAGATTTCAACCACCAACCCCCTCTAAACTCTGCAGTTTCTTAAGGCTTCTCTCTTAAGACGTTGTGAGAATCACGAGATTAGGACGATTCACAACTCCACAGGATTAATTAGAATATAGTAAATTACACGAATCATATAATATGTTCATCAGATGATGCACTTGATTGACCCATAGGAAATACGTTACTTGTTCTCGGGTGGTAAACGGTGTTGTATACCTTTCAGGCGACTAAAAAGGCAACCACGTAGATCAAGCACTATATCGACGAACAGTCGTCTGAATAGCTTAAGTCCTATATACTATATGTACGCCTGGGTTCACAGAGGAATGTAGATGAGCTGCCAATGGGGAGATGTAAAATACTCTGCAAATATACATAATAAATCAATACACACACATACAATGGGGTTGGCTAATGCTGAACGATTATTTAGGAAATAATAGTTGCAGCCATGCGCGCTTATATGCCGGATCTCGCCTTGTTTGGACCCCGTTTTTTAACAATAGTGGCATCATTTAATTGGCTCATGATAGAATCGTCTAGACATCGTCATCACACATTCCAAGCCGAGTTTGACCCGCAATTCATGTAGTTCATTAACACATACACTTGTCACAATCACCATCACTGTCTCTACCACCACTACCACCACCACCACTACCACCACCACCACTACCACCACCACCACTACCACCACCGATATACGACACGTCCTATCACAGGCTGACAGGCCCCTCGCAACTTAACCCTAACCCCAGGGAAGGTAACCCCAGTTTGAGCCTGAGCCTGAGCAGGCATTGCTCGGTTCACGCACGAGCGCCAAGCATTGAATATCATGATCTTATCACGTTGCAAATAAAATTTCACACAAATATTTTACCCATTATTTCTCGATATTAATATATGTCAGTAGCTAGTTATAATCAAAGCGTTTCATTCAATAATATTCATGAAGTACCAATAACCCCACAAGATGAGACTCGCAATATCGATTTTAAAGATATAAATTTTGGTTATGGAACGTCATTAATCAATGATATTTCAAATTACTACAGTAACTACACAACCGATAGAAAGAGGAAACTGCTGGTACAAGGAATACCTACAAAACTGATTTTAAAGAATAAATTAAGTCCTCAACAATTACAATATAATATTGAAAATAGTAAATGTTTAGGTAAAAATTATCATGAAAATTTAGATGACATTATTCAAAATTATGCTAGTGACCAAGCAGCTGATGTCCCTGATTCCACATTTGGAAATAAATTAAAAAATGCAAACGGCACAAATTTAGCTGCGAAAAAACTGCGTCGCAAAAGTTATAGCGAAATGACTGATGAAGAATTAATGGCTTTAGATCCGCAATTTCAAACGACAAAACTGAAGATTGATCAATTTAAATTTGATTCTAAGAAAACTTTTTATTTACCTGAGAGAAAGCTGGTTTTTGTACCAAAAAACGAGCTGAAATTGAGGCCTTCATTGAACTATAAAAGTGTTAATTTAACTCATAAACATGAGAATTTCAAATTGAATAGGACTTTATTAACTATTATTAACGGGAAATCTCATAGTTGGAATTCTCTTTTTTGGCTTTTAGAGTCTGATTTTTTGAATGATGGTGATTACTTGATAATATCTTCTTTATTACCGACAAGTCTAAGTGAACACTCGAATCTATTATTAGAGAAATGTCATAATATAATTGATTCATTTGTAAGTCATTTAAAGCCAAATTTAAGATTAAAAATAACGGTGGATTTAGTTATTAATGAACCCGTTCAATTGATCACTACAAAACGTGATAAAGATGCATTAAACTACAAGACATTTATCAATAATTTATACCATCAGTATACCCCAAATTTAGTCATTTTTGGTAATAAAACCGCCAATGTCAATTTCAAATACCCCATCAAATTGAAAGACGCAAATAACAAATTCCTTGTAAAGTTATCAAGTTATTTGTTGAAATATTCTACTATACCGGTAATTGAAGTTAATACACTGTTAAAGACAAAATCAAGTCTCAGGAAGCCTTCTGTAGTGTCTTTAAATAGTATTAGTTCGAATTCGTCAATTTCGAGTAGTGATGATTCGTTTGATGAAATTGCTTATAACGATCCTTCGAAATTCTCGAAAATGATTGGTGCTGTCAGTGATAAATCATTGAATGAAGCAAGAGAGTATTTGAACCTCGTTCAACAAGAAGAAACGAATGCAAATGTGCCCCAATTCAAAGTGTCGTTCAACAATGATGTTCAATTCGAGAAGGTGTCATCAATCTACAATAGTCAGTTGAGTAAGCTGAATTCGGGTAACAGTGAAATGTATAAGGTCAGATCTTTGTTAAATAATAGTTCTGATTCTTTAAGTGAAACCAAACTGGCAAAGAGCGATCAAGGTGTTTCATTGAAGAAGATTAAAAGTGGATTGAAGAAGGAAGAGCCAAAACCGGAAAAGAAGAAGAAGAGCGTTTGGAAAAAAATTTTTAAATAGTAATGTACGCAACGATCTCATATCTCATAATTGAAGAAGAGCAATCACGCAAACAAACTTCTACCGTCATAGTAGTAGCTCTGGTGATGACAAGGTTTAAGTGTAACCTTGCGGGGTGTTGGTGTTAGGGTCTCTCCCAAATAAACAGCCGTAACTCTTGTCTCGTTACCTTTCCCCCTATATATCCCATACAAACGTTTCTCGCCCTTACTAGATCTATATCCTCATATGAATAAAAACAAAGGGTTTTTTGATAATAAAAATTATACATGGAATGTCTAAGACAAACCATGAGCTCCTCCCCCAAAAAATCTCACAACCCTTTCTCGGGCGAGTTTACCTCCACCAAACCCAATAGTCGCGACCTAGCCATCGACATCTCTGGCCACAATGGAGATCGAACCCAAAGTCAAACAAGAACAAACACACATCGCTAACGATGTAAATACAAAATCCTCAAAGATAATTGTAGAACCTCGTCTAAAACCTGTACCATATAAAGCTCAAGATTTAAAACCTGGAAATCGCATCTCAAAAACTCCAACTACAACCATCAAAAATCGTCAATTCTATGTCAACGAAGATAATCCCTTGAATAAAAGAGGTTATAAATATAAACCTTGTAAACCCAATCCCGAATTAAAACTGATATTATATTCCACTACCGATTTACCGCCATTTAACGTTCGTCCCAGCTATTTTGACAAGGCAAGTGGGATAATTTTTGATGAAAATTTCGCTGTTTCTAATAAAGAAGGGTGGAGAAGTATACGGACTAATGTAGGAGTGAAAGAGGGGAAGTGGTATTTTGAATTTGATATTGAAAAGGCCAATGAAGGTGATAATTGTCATGTAAGAGTGGGGATTGGACGTAAAGAAGCCAGTTTAGAAGCACCAGTTGGTTTTGATGGGTACGGATATGGAGTTCGTGATATTGGAGGGCAGAAAGTGACTTTAAGTCGTCCGCAAAAGTTCCTAGATGTAGGTTTCGGAACTGGTGATACTATAGGTATTCTAATTGAATTACCTGATTTAAAACCGCAATATGATCAAATACCTTTAAATAGGTTTAATGAGCATGGTAATATTGTAAGAGATCAAATTCCTATAAAATATAAAAACAGTTTGTATTTTGAACAATTTGAGTATACTGACATTGAAAACATGACCAAGCTTTTAAATCCTATAAAATTGCAGGGAGAGAAATTATCGTCATTAGATGAAACGATTGATTTACCAAAGATTCAAGGGTCAAAGATGAAATTGTATAAGAATGGGGAATTCATGGGTACGATGTTTGAGGATTTGTATCTGTTTTTACCGATTCCTGGAAATTTAAATCAGAATCAGAATCAAAATTTTAGAAATTGTGATGATGGTAGTTTAGGTTATTATCCAATGATAAGTATATATAACGAAGCGATAGTTAAGTTCAATCCGGGCCCTGATTTCAAAACTGCGTTGCCGGACGGTGTCAAGGGTATATGTGACCGATATAGTGAGCTGGTTGTTGAACAGTGGTACTTTGATTTGATAGATGAGATTGAGGGAGAGTATTTAGATAGTTTAGAGAGTCATTAATGTATTATAGATTAGGTTTCATATTATTTATCAGACTTTTCTCTACACAAACATACAACTCTACTGTGCACATCTTGTGGGATTGTCTATTCCCTGCATTCTTTTCGTACTCCAAGCCTTTGAATAACAGCTTTACTGTGACTATATACAATATCCAGGAGTTAATATTCACATAGTATTCATTAGTTATTTGTAGTATAAACAGTGCTACTGTGGTATAATTTTCTATGTAAAATTGACTCCTAAAGCTCTTACTCTAAAGAGGCATGGAATACTACTAGCTCAACTCTACTCCTCTACGAACTTTCTAAACTCTCTACAGGTAATCCAATAATCTCCGGTGATTTATCAACCTCATTGGTTCTTGAATATATCTCAAAACATTTATAATGGAATTCTGCATCTCCGACCCTCACTCCTCTTGTCACAATATTCTTACAAACACTGCAATTCATAGGATTATATTTACTCAAATAATCTTTCAATTCCACCACAAGTCTGGGACTTGGTATGACATTTTCCCCCAAAATTTCAATATATCCTAAATTCAAAAGCTGGGATATAAGGTTACGTAAATCTTTTGAAGTTTTTGCAACTTGTCGATGTAGGAGAATATTATTCACTAGAGTATCTTGTTTTAGATGATAATTATTGGTGAAAATCTCTTCAATTATAGATTTGATGATTTGTAAATCTCCCACATTGAAAGTAGTTAATGCTTTATCTGCTGGACCGTTTGAAACTTCATTAGAAAACACGTATATAAGTTCATTGGTTATCTCGTCGAGAGTTTTTTCGATTTTGAATCCCAAAATGTGAAGATTGAGGTTTATTTGATCTATAAGATCATCAAGATCGGGAACTGATTCAAGTTCAAGTTCATTGACAATAATTTGGAGTTTGGATTCTAGTTCGTTTTTCCCAACATATTTACTGCTCCTTATGTATGTAACTAGTATACGGCAGAGGGACTCCATGATGGATTTGGTGCGGGTCGTGTAGATTTGTAGTTGAAATGATGGGAGGAGTTTGTTATCACTTATTGTATATTGGTGTTTAGAAGTGTGTATTTGCGTATATATTCTATATATTTGTGCATGTGTTTTGTATATTTTGTATATTTTGTATACCATCTGTAAATTATTTCGTTCATTTTGGTATCCCAGGTTGCCTTTACATTGGCTGCAAATGTGAAAGTCGCGTGATTTGGCTGCAAATGAACTGGTTGTTCTTTATTCCATTAGCATTGGCTTGTAATCCATGGCAGGATTATAACTGTGTTGTTTCTAATACAGCATTATCAGCAGCAATATCAGGTATTCCCCCTGAATATTATCAAGACAGGGGAGATGTTTCTTGGTTACCCCACGAGACTGATTTAACCATCCACAAACGACTTGATAATCCAACTATTGAAAGTAAATTTTCCATTCTTTACGGGAAGGTAGAATGTAGCATACTTGCAAGTCACGGTAAGGGGATCATATCTTCATTTTACCTTCAATCCGATGACTTAGATGAAATTGATATTGCCGAAATCTTTGGTGAAAATCCATTTGAGTACCAAACCAATTTCTTCATTAAAGGAAATACCACCACATATGACAGAGGAATATATCACCCGATAACCAATCCTTTAGTTGAATTCAATAAATATGGGGTTGAATGGACTCCCAACACAATCAGTTGGCTGTTTAATGATCATATAGTCAGGAAGGTCGATAGGAAAAATAAGTACGGAATTCCCAAAAGCCCCATGGTAGTAAAATTGAGTTTATGGGCTGGAGGAGATTATGGGAATCATGAAGGCACCATAGCTTGGGCCGGGGGATTGAGTGATTATAAGAATATGCCATATACTATGAGAGTCAAAGATTTTTATGTTAGTGATTACAGTAGTGGACGAGTATACGTATATGGAAATGAGGAGGGAGAGTGGAGGGAGTTAGAGAGTGTTGGTGGGGAAGTTGGTGGTAGAGTAGCTGGTTCTGAAGAAGTAGCACAATTCTCCTTTTTCAAGACTGACAATAGCACTGCTATTGTTAGAGATGCGATAGAAATGGCTGCGAAAAATGATTTTTCCGATTGGCAGCCAATGGACTGGACCGAAAATGCAATACCACCGATGTATCAGCTGGAATTTGATGATGAAATTGACGCCGGGGACTATATAGGTGAAGACCAAGACCAAGATCAAACGTATGAAAGAAGAGACGAGAGCACCGGATCGGAAAATCCCATAATCAAGAAAATATACTTTCTAATCACTATTGTTTTCATCGCCTTCCTATGACTGTATAGACCTAAAGCAATACATAAACTAAACTAATATAGCGTAATGTGACAAATACATCTAAACAAACCAACTAATGAAACAAACGCTAAGTAATGAAACAGATTTTCTCGGCTTCGGAGTTTCGCATCAGTTGATGTGACGTAACCTGATGTTATTCCGGCGTCACCTCACCAGCCAAAGAACCAACCGAGCCAGACCCCAAGCTACCGTGGTGTGGTGTACATGCTATATAGTGTTACGTACCGTGATACGTGCATCAAACAGTAACAAGCCCACACCACTGGACTGCCAAAATCAATATCCGGTGAAACAAAGGTCGTGTCGGCCCAGGTTCACCCGACACCATCTCCTGCGCAATCCGCATTTATACCCTCTCATATCCTGCTGTTCTTCATGACAATTGAATCTATAAGTTCGATATCGTTAGTTACAAGCGATAATAATAAATTCTCTGAAACAGTAAAGTTTTATACTGGTGCTGGTTTTAGAATTGTAAGAAATTACAACAAAATTCATCATCAACATGATTTGATCGGAGTGTCAAATGATTCAATTCGTGAAATTTGGTTAGAATCTTTCCCGGTTATGGAATATGATAAAAATGACAATATGATCCCATTTCAAGAAACAGAAATTTACCAGGGTGACAATTGTGAAAGTTTTACTCATCCAGTTTTGATTAAGTTAAGATTGGTGTCTGAATGTGTTGCTTCACCACAGGAAATTCATCTTTTCACCTGCGATGTTGAAGGTACTGAGAAGAAAATGGGACAGTGCATTGATCCGCTTGGGAACAAGATTTTCTTGGACAACAGGGAAAATTTGATTGGTAAAGAATTTGCATCAACTCAGGAATTCATTGATTACAAGAAACAATTTTTAGCTAAAAAACCGGTTAAACCTCAAACCGATTTACAAGTTTTGGCCAAGAAGAAGAAAATCGCCGTCATGACTTCGGGTGGTGATTCTCCAGGTATGAATCCTGCTGTGAGAGCCGTTGTTCGAGCTGCCATTTACTTTAAATGTGATGCCTTTGCTGTTTATGAAGGTTATGAAGGATTGGTTAATGATTACCTTAAGAAAATGGAATGGGATGACGTTAGGCTGTTTTTGAGCTTTGGTGGTACTAATATTGGTACTGCAAGAAGTTTGAAATTTAGAGAAAGATCCGGTAGATTACAAGCAGCTAAGAATATGATTAAAAATGGTATTGATGCATTGATTGTTTGTGGAGGTGATGGTTCTTTGACTGGAGCTGATTTGTTCAGAAGTGAATGGCCAAGTTTGGTTGAAGAATTGGTTAAAAATGGAGATTTTTCGGCCGATCAAGTTGAAGCTTATCGTCATTTAACCATTGTAGGTCTTGTTGGATCAATTGACAATGATATGAGTTCTACTGATACAACCATTGGTGCGTTTTCATCTTTGGAAAGAATCACCGAGATGGTGGATTACATTGATGCTACTGCAACTTCTCATTCTAGAGCTTTTGTAGTTGAAGTTATGGGAAGACATTGTGGTTGGTTAGGTCTTATGTCAGGTTTAGCTACCGGTGCTGATTACATTTTCATTCCTGAACGTCCACCAAAGAATGGTGAATGGCAACAAAACATGAAAGATGTCATTAAAAGACATAGAAGTTATGGTAAACGTAATACAACTGTAATTGTCGCTGAAGGAGCCATTGATGATGAATTGAATCCAATCTCGGCAACCCAAGTCAAAGACGTTTTAGTTGATTTAGGTTTAGATACCAGAATTACCACTTTGGGTCATGTTCAAAGAGGTGGATCTGCAGTCGCTTATGATAGAATGTTGGGTACTCTTCAAGGTGTTGAAGCTGTTAAAGCTGTTTTGGAGAGCACTCCATCAACTGAACTGCCAATGATTGGAATTACTGGTAATGAGATTGTCAGAAAACCATTAATGAAAGCCGTTGAATTAACTAAACAAGTGGCAAAACATATTGAAGCCAAAGAATTCGATGCTGCTATGAATTTAAGAGACAGTAAGTTTGCCGCTGCTTATGATCATTATTTACATACCACCATCTATGATGACGGAACTAAACAATTGCCTGAATCAAAACAATTGAATATTGGTATAATTCATATTGGTGCTTCTTCCTCTGGTTTGAATGCTTCGACTAGAGCCATAACTTTGTATTGTTTAAGTCGTGGTCACAAACCGTTTGCCATTCAAAATGGATTTCATGGTTTAATCAACAAAGGAGAAGTTAAACCATTGAGTTGGATCGATGTGGAATCCTGGTACAATAAAGGAGGTAGTGAAATTGGTACCAATAGATCATTACCATCAGAAGATTTCGGTAAAGTTGCCTATCATCTTCAAAAGAACAATTTAGACGGATTAATCATCATTGGAGGATTTGAAAGTTTTACTGCATTAAATCAATTGAATGAACAACGTAAAAATTATCCGGTTTTCAATATCCCAATGATTGTCGTTCCAGCAACAGTATCAAATAACGTCCCAGGTACTGAATACTCTTTAGGTTCTGATACTTGTTTAAATCAATTAGTCAAGTATTGTGATGCAGTCAAGCAAAGTGCATCATCAACTAGAAGAAGAGTTTTCGTGGTTGAAGTTCAAGGTGGTCATTCAGGTTTTGTTGCAAGTTTCACCGGTCTCGTCACCGGATCAATTGCAACTTATACACCTGAGAAGAAAATCAAATTAAGTACAATTCAAGAAGATATTGATTTAATATTGAAGATTTTCGAAAACGATCGTGGTGAAGACAGAAATGGTAAAATCATCATTAGAAATGAATTAAGTAGTAAGGTTTATACCACTGAATTAATCAGTGAAATTTTAAAGGAAAACTCTGGTAAAAGATTCGAAACCAGAACTGCAATTCCTGGTCATGTTCAACAAGGTTACAATCCTTCATCAATGGATAGAGTTTATGCGGTTAATTTTGGTATTAAAGCTGTACAATTTTTAGAGAATAACCAAGATAATTCATCATCAAATCATGTTATAATTGGTGTTAATGGATCTGATCTTGAATATTCTGATGTTCGTACATTATATGAAGAGGCAGACGTTGAATTGAGAAAAGGTACAAGAGTTCATTGGAATAAAATGATTGAAGTTGGAGATATGTTGAGTGGACGTCTTTTGATGAGACAAGGTAAATAATTATTTAAATAAATACTACATTCGGATTTAATTGTAATTGATAATCTGTTAAAATTCGAATTTGTGTATAATTAAAAGATTGTTAAAATTCGAATTTATGTATAATTAAAAGATTGTTAAAATTCGAATTTAATTGTATAATTATGCTAAAGTCGCGATTTTACTTGAAAATATTAATAGAATGTACTATTTAAAGATATAAACTATAGATCCTGGACCGTATGCGGAAATTTTAATGCTTTGCATACCGCAGATGATCGGGGCTCCGGAGCAAGCATGAATATCCATTTTCGGTAATCAGCACGCATTGTCCGCGGGTAAAAAAATTAAACTGCATTATTGTGAATAAATTTTCAGCCCTGTTGTCTGTAGTAGAATCATAAGCTACCCGCGCTAGTCGAGTTTGACGACGCACCCAACCGTTTAGAAACTGCCGATCATTTCTTGGTTATAAACTCTAATTGACATATTAGGTTATATTCACTTGACATATTAAAAAATCATATTTACTATGCTTGATCAACATAAATATTGTTTAATTCATTAGATTTTTCAAACGTAAGCTATAATCTTTCCTGTATCATGAGGCACCACCCTTTTAATTGTCCTCAATAGGTTAAGAAATGTCGCATGCACGGTCTCGCTCTATTTAGAAATACGCAAACGATTCTAGTTTTCCGTTGCGCTGTTACCAATTTTATTCCCGGATATATCCTCTGGCGGTGTTGCGATCTCTACAAGAATAAAGTAATGTATCCGATTGAGTCAATAGTTAAATTACAGGTTCCAATGCTGCACGAATAGAATATGACACCTCATAGTTTACGGCGGCGTGCCCCTACCAGAGATTTGCAAACGGTCTATAGTCCATTAATTATAGTGCATACAATGGAATGAATATATATTTTTTCCCTCTACTTCATGTTACGTGATGACGTACATTACACGTAATTACCAGGGATTTCAATCTTTTTTTTTTGTAGTTTTTAAACCACAATCTTACTATACATCAATCATACTTAATCGGCTAACAGATTCAACGAAGATCTACATAAGCGACGTGTTAAAAGGTTGCTTTCTGAAATATGAAAAAACTAAGCCAATGCGAAATTTAAATTTTAAAGTTAAAAAAAAAAATACCCAAAAACAAAAAAAAAAAACAGAAAAAAAAATACAAAGTTAGTAATTTTCATCCACCCTCACCAGGACTAAAAAGATAAAAAATTTCCAGAAACAAAATTATTTTTCACCAACAATTTATCATTAAGAGTTTTTTTTATACAAGGCTATGGTGATATATTAACGAAACTAATTATAATATAATAACATTTAAATTTTGATACCAGATTTTAGCCACCCTTTTTTTTTGTATTCTCATTCGGTAAAATTTTCATGACATCAAAAAAATAATGAATTCAAATCTAGATAAAAAAACCTCAAGTCCCGAACCTGAAACGATAAATGAATCAAATAATAATCCTCCAATTAAGAAAAATGCTTTTGTCCATAAATTATATTCAATGTTAAGTGATGAAAAATTATCCCATCTAATTTGGTGGAATGAGAACTCGGGTGCCAAAAATACCTTTAGTTTATTACCAGGAAAAGAATTCAGTAAAATCCTTAGTAACTATTTTAAACATGGGAATGTTGCAAGTTTTGTAAGACAATTACATATGTATGGATTCCATAAAGTTAATGATAATAATAGTGATAATTCAATTTGGGAATTTAAGCATAGCAGTGGGAAATTCAGGAAAGACGATGAAGAAAGTTTAGTCCATATAAAACGTCGAAGTAGTGCCAACCCCACCAAGGGAAGTTACCTGTCGATGAATGTATCACCAGCTCCAGTTCCACCTCCAAATTCTGCATACCCAATGATGGGTTATCAGCCAGTGATACCCTGGAATTACCCAGTACAGCATCAGGCCCATGCCCATGCCCAGGCCCAGGCCCAGCACCCTCATGTCCAACCTCAGCACCAGCACCAGTCTCCCCCTCCACAACCATACTACCCGGAATACCCATACTACTACAACGAATACGGGGCCGTGCCCATGATACCGTATAACGTCTCATACCCTATTCCTTATTCTTACGTCCCGTATAATGTTGGGCCCCAGGGACCTGTACCGCAATCACACCCTCACGTGCTAGGGCCACCACCATCACATGTGCCACCACCCGGTTCAATACCACCAGGGCCACCACCATCACATATGCCACTAGGGCCGGTTCCAGGCCCAGTGCCACCACCACAAAGACCGCAATCTCAAAGCCAAGAACAGGCTCAACCTCCATCACAGGCTCATCCTCAAGGACCAACACCCCAAGTCAAAGACCCACCTCGGGCCAATTCAGACCCAAATATGGTCCCGGTCCCAGAACAAAGACCCCCTCTCGACCACAGGCCAATGTCTCAACCGAGACCTGTGCGGCCTACCACCATCCGGTCCCCATCTGTTAGGTCCCCACAATTACCATATCATAGACCTTCAAATACTCTGCCACATACGGTACGTAACGCAAGTTCGAGTCTCCCACCAGGTAATACTGGATCTATTCAACAGTACAAACCGCTTCAGTTCAGAAAAATTTGGGATAATCACGGAGAAGCCAGACCAAGAAATCCTTCATTGTTATGCGATCCATTGGCTCCAGCTCCAACGTCAAATAATACCAGCACTTCTAATGTCAATACTCCAACCCATTCACAACCATTACAACCAATTTATTCACCAATTCTTGAGCAGCCTCGGTCAGCTGGTCTGCTGTTTTCTTCGGTTACTTCAACTTCAGCTATACCCCCAATTTCAAAAACAAGCCAAAATTCTTTTTCAGCTCCAAATTCAAACCCAAGTTCTTTATCTGGACCTTCAAACCCTCAAAATTCAAAGTCTAATTCTGTAACTTCCTTAACTCATCATCCACCACCTATAGGTCATTCTTTACCGGGTACAAATACTCGAGAATTTCCTAGAAGTCTACCAAGAACTTCAACTGATGAGAGGCCACGTCCTTCATATTTTGATGATAGATTTAGACCTTCATTAATTGAAATCTACAAATTTCATGATTCAATTTCAACAAATACTTCAATTTTTTCCAATGGTTCATCGATTTCTTCATTTTCTTCACAAAGAGATTCAATAGGTCTGTTACCAGGAAGAAGTTTAACTCCTCCTCCAATTACATCAAAACCAACTGTTGGTTCTCCTGTACCAAGAAGTCAAAGTAGTGATAATTCACCAGTTAATAAAGTGACTATAAATTCATTATTGAAAGAGAAAGAGGAACCAAAGAGACGAAAATTGGAGTAGTTTATTTCTGTTTTGTATTATTAATGTAAGTATATTTAGTATGTGAGCAAGTACCTTATCTCGAGATCGTGATACTTGATCTTTGGTTTGTATATTCTTATTGATTCACTTCGTATGCACCTCTGTATACAATAAGATTTACTTTTACCATTAAAGTCATGTTCGGAATTTACCTTTTATGTATCTCTGTATATAGGGAGTTTATTTACTAATAATAACTTCCTATTAATAGATAAACTGTTGCCGAACTAAAGTTTCCTTCCTACGGCTCAAGTTTCAGTTTTTATTTTTTTTATTATTATCTCAACCATTATGTCTAAAAATAGGTAAAATTCGTCCCCAGAAAAACTCGTTTTACATACAGTTCCTATTTACAAGTTTATATCCGCTCAGCTGAACTCGTGCTTCTGACAGATCATTTCAAGCCCTGTGAAATCGCCAAACCTCATAGAGATAGTTGAGTAGTTGACAACCGATAACTACATTATTCAATTAGAGTTCTTATTTAAGCTTTATCATACCATCAATCTGGCACTTTTCTTCTTGACCTGTCTTTCGTCTATTTCCAGATCCAGTTCCAGATCCAGTTCTTGGGTTCGTACGGATCCTGAAGATTTTGTGGCCATTCTTTGTTTAGTAGACCCGGGTCTTTGGGGCTTTTGGCCGAATTTTCCTGGTTTACCTGATTTCTGGGGTTTATGAACTTGATTTTTCAAATGATTTTGGGTCTTTTTCCGTTGATCTGCCCGTAGCTTATTCATAAGACTCTTCATAGCTCCAGAATCATTTTTCAGTTGTAGGAAATCACCCATTTGTTGGTTAGCATTTAATGTACTCAAACTCTTCCCCAGTTCAATGACTGGGAAATTCACAAAATCAGTCTTTTTAGGCTTGATTTCAGACTTGCCTAGCCATCCAGCGATTTTCTTGTTTGTGGACTCTACCAGATGCTGGAATTTAGCCTGTAATAGCTCTTTTTGCTTGATTTCTTCTCTTCTACTCATAGTGATTATGCGCAAGTCATCGCGACCTAAAGCCGCGGCTGTTTAACAAATCTCATTACATTTACACACTAATATGGAGCCTATTACAGCTTTTTGACGGGGAAATTTCCACGTATTGATTCAATTTCTGAAATTATTGAATTTTTGTTACGTGTAATGGATTTACAAAGTTGAACGAGAGATAGTTGTCTATCTTTTCTGAAATATTCAACACATTCACCAACTTCGAATAAATCCAAATCTTTAAAAGATTCTTTCTTAGTTAATTCCTCAATCAAGGTAATGATGTTTTTTCTTCGATAATAAGCTGAACGAGTATCGACCCCAATCCTCCACAGATGTTTATATACTTCATCTCGTTTGGAAATACTTAAACTTCCTCCAGGAGTTTCGATAAACCAATGAACTAAGAGCTCAGGCACTGTGTGGACCTCGCGAGGCCATTTCATTTCAACTGCAGACGGTTGACGGATGCCAGTAGAACTAAGGGCCACAACGGTATCTTCGGTCAACGAAGGCTGGTTCGAGAAGTTGTAATTCATATTTGTGCTTTGATCTTCTGGCTTGATGGCATCCTTGGCTTCAGCTGTCTTGCCTTGAGGACCAGGTGGATCTACAGCGCCAGGGGTAGATTTCTGGTTACTTTTGTAGATGTTTCCACGGCTAGTAGAAGGAATACTTGAAATAGGCTCGGTGGTATCATTAAAAACCTGAAAGCTACTGCCAATTTTAGATGTCTGGACGTTTCCAGGACCAACTAGTCCAGCAAAGGAAGAAACCATAGTGCTTCCGTATTCTTGTTGGTCAGTGGCTGCTGTTGTGGTTGAAAGGTCTTCAAACCTACTTACAGAATCTACGTGAGGTCCATCCATATGAACACGGGATTCAAGTAAAGACATTCTTACCCTACCAAATTCTTCAAGAGCTACAGCCATTTGCTGTTTATAACGAGAAATTGCTTGGATCAAACCTTGGGCCTGGTCCTCAAGGCTCAAACTTCTCTGGTATAACTGTTTTAACCTCAGGTCGACCCGGTTCACATCATGGTCTAACCAATCTGGGGTAAAATCACCACCAATGGCGGTGGAAATCCTGTTGTTTTGGGGTTGGGCTGCTCGTGGTGGCGGGTTCTCATAGTTGGCGGTGTACTTGTAATTGGAGTAGTGATTCTTCGTCTCGTGGGATATATCAGCGAGTGGTGTACGATACGCATTGGGGTCATTATCCCATGTAGTTTGAGCTGTAGAAGCGGGTTTTGAACGGGAAAAATTGGTTGGCTCATTGTAGGTATTGGGATTGCTTCCGTACATTTCCAGCTGTAAATTTTGGTGCAATGTTGGCGAGATTTCGAGTGTAATACGTCAAGTGGTTCTTGAGATATATATTTGCAACTATTTTTCGCGACTGTGAAAGCTGAAGATTACCTTGAAGCCTGCAGGTTCTATGAGGTATACGGAGTTGTACGTTGGCGTTGTGTTGTTGTAATATTGTAATGTGTTTGATGATCTACCATTTTTGTGCTCTTCCGGTGTAACTATCGTATAGATTTTGGTGTGGGAGTGAAGGTTTAGAGAAAACTCAATTTTGCAGCCATTTATTCGCAGCCATACCACTTATTCAACCTTTGTACTTAACATCTAACATATAGAATATTTCGTTCAATTTTTCTTCGTGATTTCCCTCAGAATCAGGGAAGTAGGCACTATGAATTTTAGAGACGCTTGCTTCACTAGCTTTTTTGAGTTCCCCCACTGTTTTTGGTAAAGTAGGTAAATCTCGAACTTGAAACCACCTTATCCGATCAGTTTCACGGAAAGTGCCCTTCAGTCTATTACTATCTTGTATCATGTCTTTTTGAAGCCTATCTGCAACATCGAATATTATTTTACGGTAGGCCTCTCTCGATTCGATAGCACTTGTTTTGACTTTGATTGCAAATTGGTTAAGCCGATATGTTTGCTCTATCATAGTCAATATCAGTGACTGTAAATATTGACCACATAAATCGAAATTACTAGGAAATTCGTCTTTTGAATGGCTCGAAGAAGTTTGTTCGAGAATGGAATATACTTCTGGGATTATCTTTTCAGTTTCATACAATAAAGGATATACTTTCTCATCCAAAGCTTCAACTTCCCAGTAAAGGTCTCTTTTCGGTAATGGGAGTGTATCGTAGTATGCTTGAGCCATGATAACATTTTCTTTAATGAAGGCCATCCGTTCGCCCAATCTTTTTTTGATTTCTTCAACTCTGCCAAGGTAACTTAATATTCCAATAGTCTCTTTCTCATACAAGTCCTGACTAGCTCTTAGTTTGTTGAAGGTATTCCTGTATCTACCACTGGGATGTTTCTGCATTACCTTGAAGGTAAAGATAGGTTTAAGTCTATTAATTAATTCTTGTGTGTTTACATAGTTGGTTTGTAAACCATGGAATTGACAGATTTCTTGAAGTGTTGTTTCGTCTAAATCTTCGACAGCCTTGTTTGATGCAGATTCAGGTAGTCTCAATATTTGCCCGTCTTGATCTAGTGGAATTCTCAATTCGTTTGATACCCAATTATGTGCAACAGTTAATAACTGGGATACATCGAGGAGTTCCTCTATATTCACTCCGATTTCTTGTAGATAGCGAAGATGGGGATTCTTCACACTTAAGGCCTGGTCCAGGATGTAAAATGATAAATAGCTTCTTATATCGTATTCTTTTTGTTTAAGCACTGACCCAATAGTAGAAAGTCTTTGATTTAGTGGAGGTAATTCACCCTGATTATTTCTCACAAGTTTGATTCCAGAAGTCGTGAAACAAGCTTGGGAGTTTGCAAACTTTCTTTGCCTGGTGTCCTCTGATAATCTTTCACCGTCTGTTTTTTCACCTTGTAACGTTTCTTCTCCCATAACCCTCTTTGTGAATGGCTGCGAAAATCTGATCACAAATTCGCAGCCATTTGTTCATACCATGGGAGTTCATTACAAATGTTCTTCAGATGTCCTATCATTTTCATACACAAGGGAAGGCTAGTAACCTAGATTTTACAGCTCCGTGCTTGTCAAAGACCATAAGTGAGGTTTTAAAACGTCAAAATCTGGTACATTACGCCTATCACACCCAGTGATTTATTTTTGTCAAACTTCTCAATTAGAGGTTTCTAATTTCATGAAGAGTAACTCCACTCTTCACTAAGAGGAGAATATTTATAAAGCAAAACCACTCAAATCTCAACTAATTTTCGTTTCGAAACTAGATGATATACGAACTTGCAATTTCAGTTTATCTACACATGTCTAAAGATCTCCAAGAAAGCCATTTATTTTGAGTCCACACTGTCATTCCAACTTACACCACAAAACCAATTCAGATTCTGTTTACCCACCCACCGAATTCGGGCAATTAGGCCCGTTGATATCGCCAGGTTTCCAACCACTGTGCCCAACTGGGTCAACTTCGTCAGAAAACGTATTATAAACTAGTCCCTTGCTACAATGTATCAAATCTTTTCTCTTTGTATATACAGTTCTGTGAATTTGTGAGCGAGAACGGAAAAGCCACGGAAAAACGTTTTTCCGGAAAATTGACCTAGTCCTCAAGTTTTTCCTGCAGATAGTTTCTCTCACAAATGGTTTCGTGGTCTAGTCGGTTATGGCATCTGCTTAACACGCAGAACGTCCCCAGTTCGATCCTGGGCGAAATCATTTTTTTTTACTTCCAAATAAAGTCTAGTTGTCATCTCGTTGAAGACAAATCCACTAGACACAGTAACTACTCGAGTTTTAGATATAATCTATTGAACTGAATAAATTTTCATCGTACATATGAAGAGACGACATCTTAAAAATATAATACACTCAGCGCATTTGTATAAGCTATATAAAGACTTTAACTAGGTCTGTTCTTACTTGGTTCGAATGGGAAGAGCAAAGCCAAACCTCCATTGACAAGCATCAATGCTCCGCAAATGTATAATGGAGCAGAAGTGGAAGTGTCCGAGTAATAGGCGATGATTGGTGAAAATATTTGCCCGAAACGATTCACCATGATACAACATGCATTACCCGTTCCTCTAGCAGCTGCTGGCATAACCTCTGGGGCGTAAGCATATAGGCAACCAAAATAGATATACAATCCAGCATAAGCTAATGAAGACATGGCAACATTTGAGGCATGATTCCTAACACCTGTATATCCAAAAAAGAAGGCTGCTCCCACTAAACCCCCAATTGCTAGCACCCCTCTTCTGCCTAACCTGGGAAAGAACCAAAGAAGACCACCTGCAATTAGCGGACCTGCAATCGAACAAACATTACTAATAACGTTATCTCTATAAACTCCATAAGTGCTATCTGCAGACACGTTTGCACCTCTTGTTGCTAAATATACTGGCAAAAAGGCATAGAATACAGGATACAATATTCCTAACAATAACCAACTCAAAAATAACACTACTGTTGATCTCATCATTTTCCTATTAGCAAACATTATGGATAAATGATTACCGACCAATTTGAATAATCCAGCGACAGCATTATCTTCTTTTTGATATCCGTGATTAGAACTTATCTCTCCACATTCCTTCAATTGCTCCAACGTCAAATTGAAAGGTCTGTTATATTTTTCGGCAAGATGTTTTAAACTTTCGAATGCCTCCTCATCTCTATTATTTGACACCAAAAACTTCGGGCTCTCTTGAAGCCTGACTAAAGTTACTCTACAGACGGCCAATACCAAAACAAGAGCCCCGTTAACGTAGTAAGTGTACCTCCAACCTCTATTATCTGCAGAATCACAATTACTTGGGTCAGGGCCTTCACAAGAGAAGTTTGGTAAAAAAGCCCAAGCAATTAAAACACACACAGTTTGACCAATTCCCCAAAAAAATGCAAAGAAAGTCAAAAGCCATTGCTGCTTGAATGGTAAAACTGAAGTTAGTAAAGTGTTACGAGAGACGGCATTTTTCCAGCCATTCAAAATACATACACTCCAAGAATACACAGGTATCCAAAACAAGATTTCCTCCTGAAGCAAAGGAAGTTAAGGCTACAAACAAACAATAAGTTGCCAAGGAACTCATCGAACCAGTTATTATTGCAAATAGACCTGATAAAAATAAAGAAACATTGAAGGCAAATCTTCTTCCGATAATATCTGCCCCATAACCCCAAAAACAGGCACCCACGATACCACCAATGACTAGTGATTCGTTGCTAATTGGAAAGTCTTGACCAAACTGGTAGTTAATGAATTCACGACAAGTGGACTCCAACATTAAAAGCTGAGAATCAGTAGCATAACCCATCCCGTTAAGAAAGAAAAGTTTCAAATGGTAAGGTGTGAAGCCAATCTGATCTAAAGCATTGTTAACCAACTTAAGTTTTTTCGCCAATGCATCATCATCGGATTCCAAATCTAATAAATCTACATTGTCAGATACTTGTGAAGAAACACTGACGATGCTTTCATTTGGGGTTTTTTCGCTTCCCATAGACTTTTCGATATCCTTCGTAACCATTGTTGGACTATATTATAAAACGATAGGAGATAATCCTATCAATTTATACTAAATGTAATCTTCATGTAATAATGTTAAAAAAAAAAAAGAAAGAAAGCGTATAGATAAGGAACTTTTCAGGTCCCGGAAGAAGTTTAGAACAATTACGTCAAAAAATATTCAAAGATTTACTTTGCGTTTTTCAGCTATTATGACTGAACTAATTACCTCCATAATTAGTCCCCTTGTACTGTCAGATACCAGCTATCTTCAAATGCTAAATAGCACCAGGGTTATTGAATGGCCCATATACTAGTCCAGTACCATAGCACCTTTCGTAGGATCTGATTACTGAAAAAGTCGAACGCAAAAAAATTTACGACGCCGTGCATATGCACTGCTCGCTTAAAGCAGCCCAAAAAAAATAACTCTGGTATCCAATATTTTGGCTAATGCTCGTGTGATATTATATTAGAGGCCTCTACACCACTAGAAGTTATTATGTGGATGAAGGTTATAAGCAAGAGTTGTTTCTGTTGCATCAGAGGCTTAAACCCCATGCTTACGTTCCGGTGATCGATTTTAAAGATAAGATAAGCGGCAGAACCGTCTAACGCGAAATCGTCCCAGAAATGGAGTTTTTCTCCGGTCCCTGATAGCCTTGTTAAAAATAGATTAATTGTAGAAAGCCCACTTCATTGTTTTGCGATAGATTATTCTCTTATCAGTAATATCTACTGTCTTGATTCCCGAAGATAAGATAACTGATAACGCCAGGGCTAATATTGCAGTTTTTAGGCAGCATCGGCGTAGTTGAAGTACATAATTTTTGCGCTTTATTCAATAAGTCGATAAGCAAGACTTTCTTAGAGAACTGTGATTACGTTTACGTGCCCTCGGTTAAAGTTTCATATCCCAAACGTTTCAGGCTTTTTCTGGGGATACCTGAAGCTCTGAATGTTTTTGGCCCAATGGCTGCAAAAAGTCTGATGTGCTAGCTGACTTGGCTTCACTAAACACTTTTCGAGGAATTATCGTGTGTTAAAGGAGTCGTTAATGGCAAGTTACATTATGGGATTGTGGAATATGTGCTTCAACCACCCCTTTCGTCTCTTCGGCCGTTATATCTACTTACATACTATCGAGGCAATTCGCAGCGCCAAATTGCGCTTTTCACATCCTTTCTAACGGCAGTTCTAAAAGTATCGATTCTTTAGTTCAAAATGCCTGTTGAAGTAGGGGCACACTTTGACTAGGAACGGCACAATTTTAGGAGACAAAGATCTGCCCAATAGAACTAAATGACCGCCAGGAATTCTTTAGAGAATTAATGTATATAAAAACTGTTGAAATAAGTTTAGATCATCTCGTTTTCACTCTCCTCTTCATGGATCTTCTTTCGAGGTTTCGATTTTTCCAAGATGCTTTCCTTAGAGTCTTTCTCCAAAATGCCAGCCCGAATCCTCCGTGTGTCAACCAAAAACTGAACTTTTCGATGAGCTCGCGACTAAAACGGTTTTGAATTGCAATCAAAAATCAAAAAAAGCCATCAAGACTGAATATACTAACATATCAGATAGGTAAAAATATCAAAAAAAGGATGCTCCGCGACGGGGAATTGAACCCCGGTCTACCACGCGACAAGCGGTAATTCTAGCCACTAAACTATCACGGATTTGGATACCTTTCAATTTGTGCAGGAGCATAAAACCTCGAGAATGTATGAAAAATTTTCAGTTTTTTTTTTTTTTCGTGATTTTAACATTCCGACTGACTTCTTTTCAGCTCTACTACAAACTTCTATTTTTTGTCTTTCTTTTAAGAATTTTTCTTTTTATTTTCGTACTTAAATGCATTTCAATACTGATGATGCAAAAACCAGGTGAAATATGACACAAAAAGATCTAGAAAAAGGCATCTTGGCTCTTCCTCACAATCTTCTCTAATATGAGACACCCAAAAGTTATCAAATGAGACATAAAGAGGATTGTGGACGTGGACAAAGACTTCCTTTTCGACCCTCTAAGTTGACCACATAAAAATTGTTTAAATTTCGCCCATTGTTGGACTTTGTGATCCTTTAGTTACCTTTCACCAAGGAGATTTTATTCGTAAATCTGTGAAGCACTCTTGAGTTGTAATTCTCTAACCCCTTTCATATATAGTATTTAACCATATCTAGTGAACTAAAAAAATAAAAAAAAAAAGAAAAAAGAAAATATTGTCAACACATATAAGAATAAATAAACTAATATACACCCTAGACCTAATTTTTATAGACAACCCGAGGCTTCGATTCTGGATCGAAATTTTCAATTGATTCTTCATCACTCTTGACTCCTTGGTCATCCAAATCATCGGCATATTCGTCTCTGTCAACGTCAAATGAAGCCATTCTATTTTCAGGACCAATGAAAGTAATAAGAATCAAATATCCAGTCACACATCCCAAGAATATGGCCATGACCTTTCCATAATCATAAGTATCCTCTCCGTTTGCTCCTACAATTGGGAATCTTTCACCAATAGTGGTTTCAATGGTGGATGACGCAGAACTACAAAGATTACCCAATTGATAACTTAAACCAACAACAAACGTCCTGTAATCAGGAGGAGATAACTCTGACAAGTGTGATGGCACCACACCCCATGCCCCTTGAACACCTGCTTGTAAGAAGAAGACAGCAGCGTTTATTCCCGTGTTACGAACGTATGCCCATGGGTAAATCATTGCTCCTGCTATCACAGCAGCGAATATGATTGAAATTCTTCTCCCGATAAAGGTTGAAAAATGACCGAAAACAAAACCACCAAAAATGGCACCCAAATTAGCGACACAATTGGTGACTGTAGATCTATCGTGGCCAAAACCTAATTGAACAGTTAAAAAGGTTGGGAACATATCTTGTGACCCATGAGAGAAAAAGTTAAAACCCGACATCAAAAGAATGCAATAAATAAATATCAACCAGTAAACTTTCAACACATGAGATCCCTGGGTAATGAAAGCTTTGAACTTAAAGGCAGTACTTGGATGAATATCATTAGTGTCGTGGTTCTCACCTTCAAGCATTTGATTCTTTCTATGTTCAATTTTTGCTTTCTTAATCAAATAATCATCAGTTTCTGGCAAAAGTAATCTCCAAACGATAAATATAACTGGAGGACCAGCAGAGAACCAGAAAATTGATCTCCAACCATTTTTATGATCATTATCCACGATGGCCCTATTGAACACCACAACCAACAAATATCCTAATGCATAACCTTGTTGGAAAAGACCACCTACAATACCACGAGACCTCTTTGAAATACCAACTTCATCTGGGTTTATAGTAGATATATAATCGTGGTTGAGAGATTTAACAGGTTCTTTTGAACATCCGTAACAAGTTCCCAATGACACCGAATACACAGAACCCATGGCAATCCCAAAAAGGGCCCTAACTCCCAAAAATTGCTGGAAAGTCTTTACGAACCCACATCCGATTTGAAGCACAACCAAGATACTGAGGGCGAGTATGTATGGGTACTTATTACCGTATCTAGATCGTTAGTAAAAGTCCGAGATTTTTTTTTTTTTTCATTTTTTTTCACAACCAAAACTCCGAAAAAGAGCCCCCGTAAAACGGGCCGAGAAAAAAAAATTCCCAAAAAGTTTGGGGTTATGAATATGTCAAATGACGTTGTTAGTGCTTACATACCTATCACCAATTAATCCAAAAATGGCTGCACCCACACTCCGCAACATTAAAACAAGGGTGATCCCCCAAGTGACATCTGAAACAGGCTTATCAAAGTCTTCAGCAATGGCTGCTGCATTCAATGAAACACTAAAAAAATCAAAAGAATCCCAGGTCCATGCGAAATATGCTAAACCAAAATATATCCACTGTCTTCTATTCAAATCTGAAAGTGGTTCGAATGGGTTGAGGATTTCTCTCCAAGTATATCTACTTCTTTCTTCTTTTGATGTAAATAAAGTGGTAAATCTGGTCTTAACATACTTCTTAATAGCTCGACTGGTAAAACTTGGTGGATTAATGAC
The DNA here is from genome assembly GCA_030563465.1 of Yamadazyma diddensiae. NCBI lineage: Eukaryota > Fungi > Ascomycota > Pichiomycetes > Serinales > Debaryomycetaceae > Yamadazyma > Yamadazyma diddensiae. The sequence continues at coordinate 179,692 of JAJMIX010000017.1, forward strand.
ATGTTGATTGTGTTCCTCGACTTGGGAAGGAGCAGAATAAACACTTGACATGCTAATAATTTAGAGAAAAACTACGGGGATGATGTCTTATTTATATTATTGCTTACCTAAAGATAATTTTATTGGTCTGATATGGTTCAGGTGCCGTAACCGATTTCAGGCGGCGATGGCTTATTGCTAGTGTGGTGGGGGGAAAGGAAAAAAAAATTATATACCCGCCGTGCGTAAAGTTTGGCAGATTGCGGGGGATGTAGATTAGTCAGATTAGCCAGATTACTACGCGACATGTACAATAATTTGACAAAGGGAGGGGAAGTATTTAAAGTGATTCCCGAATCCACCCGACGTAATTATCCGTTGCCAAGCTTCGGCCAATTTGACAGGTTTTATTATCACCGCTGCAAATCTTCAAAATAGGGTTTGCAATCGTAAAGTTTAGTTTAGAATGACTTCATTTCAAAGCATAATGAGTCATGCACGTTTGCGGTGATAAACTCCGTAGTTCCGTGGAAGACAAATGCAATTTTTTGACGTCTCTACTATCTATATACACACCGCGGATAACATACCCGGCTACAAAACGGCGATCGGTCTGTTCCTAAAGCAGTCACAAGTCGACTGGTCCCCGGACAGTACCCCGGACAAACTACCCCACCGTTGATAAGAAGTTTGGAGCTAAGTCTTGTAGCCTGTTCCATACAGGAGAGAAAAGCCCAATAGCAATGGTGGAATGAATTACAAATCGGCTATAAAATACTATGTGTGCTAACGGAACGGTTCTGGCTAGTCAATAGTGGAATCCCAGATCCCAATCGGAAAGAATATCTACATTTAAAGTAAACCCATACTTCAGTCCGTATAATGACCTTAAGTAGTGCCCTAATTTTAATGCTTCCCACTAGATGTTCAACGTAAAATCACAGTAGCTATAAAGTTTGCACCCTTGCACCTGTAACTAAATATTTCTGTAACTAAATATTTCTGTAACTAAATATTTCTGTAACTGAATATTTCTGCACCTTTACTATCAGTACTCAAATTGCAGATTGGGTTTTGCAACCTCGCGATCGCATCTAGCCGACCAGAACATACAAGCGACTCTAGCACTCCCATTAGCCAGTAAAACCGTACCACCTCCGGCTCACATATACTAAGGCCCATTTTGCATCCATCAGACCCAAATTCCCAGCTCCCAGATCCAGCCCAATGCTAATTGTCATCGATGGACCGCCGCTCATCGCACACCTTGCAGCTCATCTACTCAGTCCCCAGCACACCGTCTATGTGGTTGAAAAACACGAGGTGTACCCCCTAGCTGGCACGAATATATATCACGATGGTACAATAGATTCAACACTTGAAAAAATCATGAGAACTCCCGGAATAATAGGACTATCCGCCAAAGGCCAAGGGCCTCATCTTCAATTCTACACCTGCAACACTCCTGAGGCAATTGTATACGATGTAAATGTGATCCAAAACCATATACGAAGCACCAACACTGTTAGTGACCCCCTGAAGTTCTTAAAGCAGTATCCATCTACAACATATATCAAAATCTTGTGCAATACATTATATTCTATTAACTATACAGCTACGATAATCGACGGTAAAGCGACAAAACTCGTGTGGGTGCCGCCCATCTCCAGGCCACTTCACCACCACCATCATCAGCACCATCACCGCTATCATATCATCGATACAAATGTCCTACCATTAGATCTTATGTCATGTATAAAAATGGCCCATCTAGTGTATAGTATGACATCTCCAATTCACCTCTAATCATACAGGTAAAGTATTGATACCAGCAACACGATCTATAGTTGGAGCAAGCATTGGATGACTCAATACATCACCAATATAAGGAATTGACCTCAAAAATTGCACAATGGTGCCAAAAAAATCCCCGAAAAGCCCCAAAATTCCAAAACTTTCAATTATAAATCCTAAGAATGAACGTTTCATTAAAATCAACATAATCCCTATCCCAAAACAGATAGTTCCTCTAATTTTCGTAGGTCTTGTGAAAAAAGTCACGGTCCTTTGAGGACCAATAATCAAAATAATCCCAATGACAAAGAGAATATTACCAAATGCTAACAAACCTGAATCAAAAAACGTGATGATTCCAAGAATGAAAAGAATCACTCCAAAGGTGGTGAATCCCACTCCATATTCTGTTGTTAGTATATAATGAACATATACTTAAACTACTTACTTTGCCTGTCAGATAACCAGATCATAGTTTGTTAGTGCGAAAACTTGATGCTCGTTCAAGTCAAATCTTTTACCCTCACTACATAAAAATTCGCAGCCCCAAGGCCATCCAAACCATTCCCCAGTTCGATTCTGTCCTGCGCCTTTACAGGTCATGAGTAAAGATTACGACCAGCCACCTCCGTCGTACGAGGAAGCCATCACGTCGCTGCCCTATACTGCATCACCCAACCCTCCTCCACGACCCGTTTCAAACGGGCCTCCTCCAACTCCACAACGACCACCATCCAACCAGCCTCCCCGTCCTCCCCGGCCAGTGCCAGCTCCCGCCCCAGCTCCTACGCCATCCCAGTCAGATAACTCCAGTCTTTACACCACCAACGAAAATCTCCCGTTCAAGTACCCCAAGGGCTTCTTCTGCCAAAAATGTAAGAATTCAGGGTTTAGAATCAAAGACTCAAAATACTGTTCTACTTGTTGGAGGCAATTTTACTTGAATAGACATGCATACAACCCAAACCCTCATTTGCCCTTCAGGTACCCCAGAGGATACTATTGTGAAAAATGTAACAATACTGGGACAAAAACGAAGAACGGTAGAACCTGCAAAGATTGTTACGAGCGGTATGCACCACGGAACAATTACGGCTCGTCTGGTGGCGGTAGCTTCCTTGACGATTTATTCGGTACTACTACCACCACGACGTACTACTCTCCGCCACCGCAGCCAATGGGTCCTGGCCCAATGGGTCCTGGGCCCGGTGCTTATGGTCCCGGTCCATATGGCCATCCTCCAGGCCCAATGCCTGGCCCTTATGGCCCTCCTCCTGTCCCTGGTCCCTACGGTCCACCAGGTCCACAGGGCCCGCTACGAGTGCTCCCAGGAGATCCTCGTATTGGTGGTGTTCTCTGTGGAAGATGCAGAGGAACCGGAGTAACTCACTTCTTACTCGATGAAGAGCTATGTCCCGTTTGTGGAGGAGTTGGTAGATTATTGAACGGTTACAGATGATTAGGTTTTAGGTGAAAGATTAGGAATTGGTTAATTCCGGTCATAGGCGAGAGATTCAGATATCGACTTTTATGTATATATTAAAAATTTGATGGGTACTTGTAGTCAGTCAACTCGTAGAAATTCTCTTTTATGTTTCTGACAGACACAAATCTGTTCAAGATGTTACCGCTTCCTGCTTTATCGTTAGTTCCTGACATTCTAGCTCCTCCAAACCATTGTTGAGCCACAACAGCTCCTGTGGATTTATCATTAATATAAAAGTTACCAGCTGAGTATCTCAATTTCTCTTCGGCATTTCTTAAAACTTGTCTGTCACTGGCAAACACTGAACCAGTTAATCCATATTTAGTCACTGTATCGATGTTTTCCATAACTTGTTCTAGTTGACTGTCTTCATACACATACACGGTCAAAACTGGGCCAAAGAACTCTCTCGACATGAATTCGTGATTAGGATTGGTGGTCTTGATAACAGTTGGTTTGACAAAGAATCCTACAGATCCATCGTATTCACCTCCAGCGATGATCTCCAATTCTGGATCAGTCTTGGCTTGTTCAATTACACTGGCAAGTTTATCGAATGATTGTTGATGAATGACTGGGCCCATGAACGAATTGACTTGTTGGGTGCAATCAGACATGGAAATGGTTTTGATTTCACTCACTAATTTTTCACTGAATTCAGGCCAAACTGATTCAGAAACATAAGCTCTTGAAGTTGCAGAACATTTTTGTCCTTGATATTCAAAAGCACCTCTTAAAGTAGATAATGCAGCATGTTCAACTGAAGCAGAAGAATGAACCAAGTGGAAGTTCTTACCTCCAGTTTCACCTACAATTCTTGGGAAATCTCTATATTTATCAGCAGCAACATTCTGAGAGATCTTCACGTATAAATCCTTGAAAACCTGAGTTGATCCAGTGAAATGTAAAGCAGAGAAGTCTTTATCTTCTAAAACCAATTCTGTAATTTGTTTAGGTTCACCAGGAATGAAATTAACAACCCCTTTAGGTAACCCAGCTTCCTCTAAAATGTTTAACAAGAGGTAATTTGATAATGCAGCTGAAGCTGAAGGTTTCCAAACTACAGTGTTTCCCACTAATGCTGGAGCACCTACTAAATTTGCAGCAATTGCAGTAAAATTGAACGGAGTTACAGCGTATACAAATCCTTCTAACGGACGATATTCAGCTCTGTTCCACACTCCGGGGCTTGATTCAATTGGTTGTTGAGAGTATAATTCTTCAGCGTATTTAACGTTAAATTTAAAGAAATCGATTAATTCTGCAACACTATCAATTTCAGCTTGATATACGTTTTTACCTTGTCCTAACATAGTAGCAGCTAACATATCAGTTCTGTATTTGGTAGAGATTAAATCAGCGGCTTTAAGGAAAATAGCAGCTCTATCAGTCCATGAAGTGTTTAACCATTGATTTTTAGCGGATTTTGCAGCAGAAATAGCATTTAAAATATCTGGTTTAGAAGCTTGGGAAACATTGGCTAAAACTTGTTGATGATTACCAGGATTAATGAATTTGTAAGATGAATCAGTATATATTCTTTCCCCATTTATAACAAGAGGAATGTCAATTGGGTTAGAGAATTTTTCAATCGATTTAGTTAATGCACTCCAATCGCTGGAGTCTGACTTTGAAAATGATTTCACTGGTTCATTAGTGAGACTTTTGGGTACCTTATTAAAGGATAATTGTGAAATAGATCTTATAGATCTTTTAAGTGGATTGAAAATCATGATAATTTTTCAATCAGGAATACCCAAGCTATATAACTATACTTCAGAGATGGGGCCGCAACGATAAGCAAGTATGAGCGAGATGACTGTGGTAAGTCGGGGCGAGATAACGTGGATGGCACTTAAATTAGCGCGTGTAGTCACGTGATTGTGTTGGTATTGGCACGCCGGGTGTCTTATTTGTCGCTATGAGTTTCTGTTTTCGATTTTTTCATTCAACTGGTTAACCCAATTTTCAATTTGTTGCCGATTTTCATCAAATTTATCAATACTATGATCAATTTTTTTATTGATCTCATCTAAATTCTTATCCCAGCGGGTCATGTCACGTGACATGTTCTCTACAATCATTTGTAAATTACTAACAAACTCCCCCAGTTCAAGCGATCTCATATGCACATCATTCAATGCCTTCATTCTCTGTTTTAAAAGATGACTGGTTTTACAATACTCTTGCAACTCTGGAGCATACTTGATCAACTGGTCAATTTTCTCATGTTTGACAGCATCTAAATTTGAACTTTTAAGCTTACCTACTTGTGGAGATTCAAGAAGGGCATTGATAGATTTTTGAACTTGATCCAAATTGTACTCGGGGTTATTGATTATATTGATCTTTCGTTCGAGTGTGTTTAATGTAGATCCAATGGGCGAAGAAATCCCGGCGAATTTAGCTTCAAGTTCACTTATTCTCTTATCGATTTCTATTATTTGAAAATCTTGGAGTCCAGTTTTTTGCGGGGTCAAATCTCCCTGTTTGTTTTCGTCCGCTGGGAGTTGTAGAGGTTCAAATAACTCGGACAATTGTGATTTGAAGTTGGTGATATCTTTCTGAGGATTGGATTTTAATTCTTGAGCTAACTTTATCAAATGATCGAATTTTTCAGTCTGTTTTTCTTTCAGTGATTCTGTAGCCTTCAACTCTTCTAATTCTTTAGTTATTCTTTGTAATTTTTGAGCATCTGATTCGTGTTTGAATACCTTGAATCCGGCCTCGTTCAATGGGATATCAGAAGCATAATTGAAGTTGACTTTTCCTGCTACAAATTCGCTATTGAATCGGCGAAAAGACGTCCCATATTCAATATCGTCCTCTATTATGTCTTCGTGGGGTTTTGGAGGTGCTTGGACTTCGATATCACTGTCAATATCTGAAGTTTCATAAACTGTGGGCTCTTCCATGAAGTTCGCGTTTTCGTTCAGATGAGCTTAAGTGAGCACAGTAGATAAACTGAAAGGATACGGTAAATTGAATGGGAGAGTTGGAAGAGTAAAACAAGTATCAGTGCTGTTCATTTACGCTTGTGTATAGTAGTATGATATTCATACATTAATTTTTGCATTTTTTTTTTAAACTTGCTGTTCAGAATATTTGCAGCCAAAGATGTCTAATCTGTGAATTTCGCAGCCATTACATTACATATAATACATTAACCATAACCTAAGTTTTCATAGTTGGAATCTACAAAACTGTGACGACGAAAAGTGTTCCATAATTCATCATCAGTCTTGAATCTTCTACTGAGTTGTAACCAATTATTTACCGTCAAACTTTCCATTTTATAAAGCTTATCGTCTGTACTGTATTCGTATTCAAAATCAAATGGTTTTTCTCCCTTGTTGACATTGGCTAAATCAACATAATACTGAGTATATCTCAAAGGAGTAAAAGTTTGAGGAGTATAAGCAGGGCCCAATGGGAGATTATCGGGTTTTTTGGGTGGTAAACTTCTATCTTTCTTCATGGTAAAGAAATCAGATACCGATGCTTCATCCAACTTGTCAAGATAGTCCATATATTTATCGACACCAGCGAAGAAATCGTCCCATGAGTTATCAATTTTCTGATTATTCAATAGCTGACTCAAATCGGTGATATTGTATTCCCAAACTCTCAAACCAGGATTGAAGGTTGGAATAACCGATGCAGTGACATGAGCGATGGAGTAGCGTTCACCAAAAACTCCCGACTTATCTTCCTCTTTGACGTCTCCGTACAAATCAGTCTTCAACCCTTCCATGAACGACACTTTATTATGAGGGATTCCCCCAGTGATTTTCATAGGAGGTTGTTGAGTCAATTCGTCATCTTCAATGTCTTCAACTTCTACAGCTTCCAACAGCTTTCCCTTTCCTTTCTTGCCCTTTTTTCCCTTCTTCTTCTTCTTCTTCTTTTGCAGTTTTTCCAACGATTTATACGCAGCCTTCGCATCCAATGGGATGAAATGGTCAATATTCATATGACCGTACAACCCACCTACAATAATGTCCCTATACTCGTAACTCCAAACTATATACTTTCTCAAACAGCTCAAATCATAATTTTTCTCATTAGGAGGAACATGGCCCGTTAACCAAACTTTCATATTTCTAGCTCTGAGTTCCTTTAACACAATACCTAACCATTCAAACAATTTATAACCCGGGTCTTTTTTGTTATCACAATTATCCACCAAGGGATTCGATTGGAATAAATATAAAGTGTTTATTGACAAAACCGCCAATTGACCTGGTATAACTTCCCTGAAAAAGTAAGCTCCTCTATTGAAGATATGAAGCTGGTTTTGAGGTATAAAATGAGACCAAATCTTGTACATTTCACGAGTCTGTAACGTAGGACCTGGAGCAAACAAATTATGAGGATATACATCGTTATTACCCAAACTTGGAATGAAATCCACCAATAAATTCCGAGGATTCTCGGTGTCGGGGTTCTTAAATAATTGGTAAATAGAATCACTAACGTATTCATTCATATCAAAGATATTCCCCTCGGTACGAGGATGATTTCTGTCATTATCATGACGAATATTATCACCAGTCCAAACCACAAAATCGATCTTGTCTTTCAAATTGTCGTCAATCCATTGTAATGTCCGGTTCATGAGAATCATTGGGGAGTCACAACCCAAAATTGCATCCCCGTATTCCCCAGCTTCTCCTTCTCCATCGTGGCACATACTATCGTGACTAGAGCCAGGTTTGTAGAACTCATCGGGGTGGATATCTGTCATGTGTAGAAATCTTCCATGGATAATTTGGTTGTTGATTTTAATTGGGTTTCTTACCGTCAAATTTAGAGATTTTAGGCTGGAAATTTGGGAGTCATTTAAGGGCACTATGGAGGTTATAATTGGGGGGTCATATACATAGTACATGTATATGGCGAAGAGAAAACCTGCCAATATTTTCAACATAGTGAGTGTGTGAGTGCGGAGGAATTTGAGATGAGAGGATGGTAAATAACTGTGTAGTTTCTTGGCTTAGTGCGACGGTGACGGGCATGGTGGCCTGGGACTTGCGCGGTGACGGTGTGGTGCGGTGAGGCCATTTAAATGGTGGCAGGACGGTGTGTGGCGCGATCTTGACTTCGCCAAGACCGCTGATTGAGACTTATTCAAACAGTTTATTGACATACACGAACACGAATCGGTTGTGACCCCGGCACGCAACCGACACGATTACCACAAGGTGGTGATGCGACGGTTGATCGTGACAGTGATCTGTACCGTGACCGCACCCAAAACGGTTAAATGACTTACCGCATTGAGGAAAATCCTTCATCGCATATCCATAGTGCATAGCCAAATGTAAACAAAACGCGGTTGCAAATTTTATTGTAAGGAGTTTAATATAATTTGTTTACTGAAAAAAGAAAAACAAAGAAAAGGGATTGGAATTTTATTCAATTTCTATCCATTTTGGTCTATTAATTGATCTAAATTGGTTAAATTACGTGAATTTGTATTTATATTAATTTCGAATTTATTTCGTGTATATCGTACAATTATATAAATCAACAACTTCCCCCATTTTTTATCCTTCATCAACTATGTCAATTCATGCAAATTATAACAAACCTTCTCTCCCTCCTTTATCTTCTTTATTAAAAGATCATAATCAATTTATGTTACCTTTACCAACTTCAACTCCATTGGTTAAATCACCAGTTCAAACTCCATCAACTACAACTCAAGCTCCAAAAAAACATAAACAAGAAAAATCTTTTGCATTCATTAGTCATTCAGTTCAGACTTTCCCAAGTCAAGAACCATCAATTGATAATGCTCCATTAGCAAGACGTAAAAGAAGAAGAACTTCACCAAATGAATTAAATATCTTAAATCAAGAATTCTTAATTGGTTCAACTCCAAATAAACTTCGGAGAATTCAAATCGCTGCAAAAGTTTCAATGTCTGAGAAAGCTGTACAAATTTGGTTTCAAAATAAAAGACAAAGTATTAGAAAACAAAGTATCAATGATAAAGAAATTACTGAATTACCTCCAACTCCTGATGTTTCAATGAATAGTTCAATGTCATTAGCTAACAGTACTTTAAATACTTCTGTTATTAGTTCAACTCCAATTAAACCGGCATTACAAAGATCAAAATCCTTTGCTAGTCCTGATCCAATTAGAATGGATTCTCCAATTCAACAAAGATCATTATCTCAAGCTTCATTACCAATGAAACTGATGGTATCAACTCCAAATTCTTCATTTGATGATGAACTGTTCATACTTCAAGAAACAAAGAAGAAACAACCAATTTTACTTAACAATTCCAATAGTTCAACTCATACTTTTAAATTGGGTAAATTTAAGGTTCATAATGATAAAGAGCCTGCTACTAATAAGATTCAAAATTTATTGAATAGTGTAGCTGATGAGAGAGTTCCATTGGCTGAAGTTTCATCTAATGTTGTTAAAAAGAGGGATGTGAAACATGAAGTTAGTGATGGAGTTCAAAGTTTGTTATCTCTTAGAGGAGGCAATTGGAAATAATTAGCATATTAGTGTATATTAGTGTATATAAGCATAATCTATAATGATTTAGTGTAGAGTTGTAGACATTGGTCTTTGTGTTGTAGGCATTGGTGAAGGTTTGTGTTGTAGGCTTGTGGTGTAGGCTTGTGGTGTAGGCTTGTGGTGTAGGCTTGTGGTGTAGGCTTGTGGTGTAGGCTTGTGGTGTAGGCTTGTGGTGTAGGCTTGTGGTGTAGGCATTGGTGTAGGTCTGTGTTGTATATGTCAGTGGGTAGTGACTTGAACCTCTGAAAAATCATTTATTAATAACAGTATTTCTTGGTTTTACAGCCAATACAGAGTTTCTGTTTGGTTTATCTTGTAAGCATAGATTATGTCTTATTGAATTTGCAGCCACGGCCGTCTAATGGTTTACTTTACCGAGTTTCAAATATAGAGTCAATCATAGTTATTATTGCAATAGTAATTAACTTGAGACTACCTTCCTCTGGTTGGGATGGAGTCGAATACTATTGATGTGAATATTGTGTTTTGCAATGACATTTGTAACCATTGAATATTATCTCGAATTCCTAATTCTCTGTAATGGTATAATTAGCTTATAATTGGCTTCATCGAAGAACAGCGTATCTTTACCTGTTTGGTTATATTGTTCTGTTGAATATCAACTCACCCTTTATTGTGTCTTGGGATAAAACCAATAAATATGTAGGCGTACAGTTAAGTTACATTGTTGCACAAGCTACTCTTTCTTAGGGATAGCAATTACTTGTGAAAGAGTTGTTTGTGAAAGAGTTACTTGTGAAAGAGTTAAAAGAGTTAATCGTGAAAGAGTTATTTGTGAAAGGGTTATAGTGGAAGACATTCGTGGAGTACACGGTAGATTACAAACTCAGACGTAGAATACCCTCCCACATTCTCAGTTTCGCCTTAGAGACAATTAATATTTATATAAACTACATCTTTACGTAAGATAATATATTAAATTACATGGATAATATATACTGACCGTTATCCAATTTAACGACCACGGGAAGTAGTCTTGGTGTGTTGACCTCTGACCTTTAAACCCCAGAAGTGTCTGATACCTCTGTGAGCTCTAATTTTCTTCAACTTTTCTAAATCATCTCTTAATTTAGATTCCAAGTTGTTAGCTAAGACGTGGTAATCTTTACCGTCAAATTGATCCTTTTGTCTGTTTAAGAACCAAGCTGGGATTTTATAGTTGGTTGGGTTTTGCATGATGGTAACAACTCTTTCTAATTCTTCTTGAGTTAATTCACCAGCTCTCTTGTTTAAATCAACATCAGCTTTTTTACAAACCAAGTTAGAGTATCTTCTACCGACACCTCTAATTTTGGTTAAGGCGTACATAATTTTGATTCTACCATCAATGTTGGTATTCAATAAACTAAATTTGTTAGTATTAATTCTGGGTATAATAATCAGTGAAAATTTTGAAAAATTTGAAAACTTTTCGTTAACGTGGTAATAATGCTGGAATGAATAATTCGATCATGGTTTATGAATACTGATATATAATATGATTTAACATACCGTAAAATGTGCTGGAAAGAACCTTCTTCTTGAACAACTAAAGACATGTTGGCTGCTTATTCGTAAGTATTGAAGATGGGATAAATTTTCAATGAGATTTTTTTCTGTGCGAGGGATTGGCGGTCGTCCATGATACAAATGTGGGAATGAGCAGTCATGGGGGCTTGAGCCCTAGATGATCGGGCATATGCAGGAAGTATACCATTTCTACAACTATCTCTACCATTGCAAGCTATTTCCATCTAGGGTTTATGTGCAACTTCATACATATCTTGGTTCATCTCTGTCACTGAAATGTATCTAAACTTATCCACCAACTCTACCACTTCATTAAATTGCCTTGATTGTGTAACACTGCACCACTTACGTAGTCACTCCTAGCCCTCCTCTTATTCCAACCATCTTCAAATCTACACTCTTATCTCTACACTAAGGTTATTTATTTACATGTACTTACTCATAAACCATTGTAATGCCGGTAACTCAATATATACACGGTTAGCCTTTAAAATATCTCTAACCTCTACAGATTCTTTCACTAAAACATCCATTTTTTTACCATAAGATGCTTGTAACAAATTATCTCTTTGCCCATCAGTAATAAACAACAAATTCAATTTGTTCAAATTATGACTCGAGACAAATTGTTTCATGGTCTCTGGGTAATGGTAGTTGAAATCGAGAATCGGCATTTCATTTTCATTGTTGAACTTGGTGGTCTCATTTTGCCCTACAATATATAACTTACCACTCTTGTATTGTTCTGATAATGCAGTTGCCATAGCTTTATTATAAATTTTCTTTGGTAATTTGGTAGACCAATCATGAGGTGCCGTTATGGCATGAGCCTTTATAAGATTATCTCTATGAGGAGAATTTGCGTCACCGGTTCTAGCTTTACCACTTCCTTTTTGAGGTCTTAATTTCTTATGAGAAAATAATTGGTCACTTTTAGTTATGGCATTTCCTGATCCAACTCTAGCTTTATCGGCTTCGTATACAATCGCACTCCACAAGAAATCTCTTCTGGTTGGGAGATTGAGAAAATCATTTGGGAGGGGGATAAATCCGTGAGGCTCCAAGGATGGGAATGTTCTAAGGGATCCTAAAACATATTTTGGAGGTTCCCTTATATTAAATGAGGTTGTAGCAGTTGCTAATCTACGTACTGCTTGGTACATTGGATGAGTGAAAAATTTAATGGCAGCGTTTTTTTTTTCACTGGTGCGGCTTCCTGTATATTAATTATCTACTTGGGTATATCTTCATCACTATCGACTATAAATTGGTCGACATCTGATTGTCTTAAATTCTCTCCGAGTTCTATATCTTCGGCATACTCCCCATCAACTGGAGCATATCCTCTATCAGATCTACGAGTAATTACATTTAAAGCTTTTGCGAATAATCCCCGTTTGGGTGGTTCAATCTCTTCTTCATCTTGAAATTGTCTTAATTGATCTGCCCATTGAACGTTCTTCTTTTTGCCCGAAGGGCGGGTCTTAATTATAGATGAAGGACGCGATCTATATGTGGCATATAACATATAGATTCCCCAAACAATTACTACCAATACAATCAATTGGATGATTCTGGTAATACCATTCAGTGTTCCAGTTTCCGTATCAGTGGTGGTAGAATTAGTACTAGTACCTGCAGAAGGAACTGGTGATGCAAATTGAGTGAATGGCATAGAGCTGGATGCACTGGTAGGAGTGCCAGTTGATACAGGTGTGGAGGACATAATGGAGGATTGGGCAGATTCACTCGAAGGTGATGCGACATCATGCAATTTCCTGACTCCAAGAGGATACGTAACAATCGATCTCTTATTGTTTTCCTCAGTGGTGTCATAGTTGCCTACCAATATATCGATCAAACTACGAGAAAGTTCAGGTTTGTCAAAAGGCACCATATGAGAAGTATCAAACACATTGATGTAGGTGAGATTTCTCTCGGTTTTGATATAGCCTGAAAGTTCCTTGTCGTATACCCAATCATAAGCTTCATCGTCTTGAAATCCTGTTGCTCCATTCCATTCAAGCTCTTTTATGAAGTTCTCTGCTCCTATATAATTACAGATGATATCTCTATTACCATGAAATAAGACCACTGGGATTTGCTCGAGAATTTTAGGTAATAAAGTTACAGCAGGCTTCGAGTTTTTAGCAGTGAATCTGTTACCTACTCTACCATTACATTCTCTCCAGGATTTTTTGAGTAATAAATTCAATTCCAGTTGAACTTGTTTAGAATTCAAGAATGGCTCAACATTGACCAAATCTGGAGGCCAATTCATCCCACATGAAGGATATGAATCTTTCAACGTATAATCATACATATTGTAACATTGTTGATCTTCGGGAAGGGACGAGTCCATTGTATCACCCAATATCTTGGTTAGAATACTTTCACAAATCGAATCGACAACTTCGAAATCACTCAAACTATCACCTTTCATATTGTTGACAGCATTTTGACATTTTTCATGTTGACGCAAGATACTAGAGAATCCAGGTGTCTTCTCATCAATAATCCCTGCTGCAAGACTATAAGGTAAATAAGATAAACTTTGAACGTTTGGAGCGATCCATCCATTACCAATTAATAGACCCTTTAAATCATATGGTTTCTCTCCTGACTTCAAGTTTTTGTTTCGGTTTAAAATCCCATCAGCTATATAAGGAATATACTGACCAGCGTAGCTTTCCCCAGCGAAAAATATCTCGTTATCTGCATCTTCAGGAAACAATTTAAAGTAATTTTCCATGAATTTCAAAAACTGGAAAGACACCTGATCTAAATCATGATCAAATTCTTTACTATAACTGAATCCGGTTCCAGCAGGTTGATCCACAAATACAATGTTCCCAGCTTTATGCCACGAACCATCGTTCTTCACAACTTTCCCTTGATCAGATATCCGAAATGGGCCTACTTCCATCAAGGCACCATCCATAGAAGAACATCCAGGACCTCCATTAAGCCAAAAAATGGTTCTTTTTGAATACTCGGGGTCTATATATGGATCTGAATATTTCCAAAAGAAAAGATGAGTATCGTTTTCCTTATAAAGTTCAAGTTGTCCAGCAAACATCAACGGGATTTCTTCATCTTTAAAATTATCTAAAAGTCCTGGTAAATGAGATACAAGAAATGGAGCCTTCCCATTGGTGGGATCTCCGGTATTTCTCTTAAACGAAAAGGCATCCACAAAGATGAGATGAAAAAGAAGGATAAAATGTACAATCATGGCATTAGTTGATTGAGTATGATCGCGAATGGGGTACAAATCCACGGCGCAGCTTGAATATGGGTCGTGGAACGGGGGCAGGCTGCTGCGAAGGGCTGCCGTGAAATTCTAGGAGGCCTGGTGCGGGGCCATGGCTGCAAAAAGTGCAACTACAATGCATTCATACAAACATATATTCACTAGTTAGTTGGTTCTACATTCCAGATATTCTCAGCGTATTCGTCAATACATCTATCTGATGAGAAGAATCCCATATTTGCAACACTGATTACCGCCTTTTTCACCCAATTGTGTAAATGGTCTTTATCCTTTGCATCTCCTCCATGATGTCCGTAAACTTTCTCTAATTTCTTGTGACAATCTAAGAATAAATCGAAATCATCACTAACTAAATAATGATCTCCATGGTATTTGATGCCTTCGACCAATGGTTTATATTCCTCGTAATTACCAAACATACCCGATTCAATGGTTGCAAAAACATCATTCAATGACTGCGAAATGTTAACTCCATGGTATGTGTGATTGTGTCTGATTTCATCTACTGATTCAGCAACATTACCAAATAAAAAGATGTTTTCTTCACCAATTTCACGGGTAATTTCAACATTGGCTCCATCGACTGTTCCAATGATAAGACCACCATTCAAGGCAAATTTCATATTTGACGTACCAGATGCTTCTGTACCAGCAGTTGAAATGTGGTTAGACAAATCTGATCCGGGACAAATGATTTCTGCCTTAGAAACGTTGTAATCAGGAATAAATACAACCTTTAACAAATTTCCAATTTCAGTATCATTATTGACCACTGCACCCACTGCGTTAACTAAATGAATAATGGTTTTTGCCATGTAGTATCCTGGTGCAGCCTTTCCTCCAAAAACAGAACACTTTGAAATATAGTGTTTCAATTTGATCTCTTCGATACTGACTCCCTCAGACAATAATTTCTTGATGGAAATGTATCTATGAATGACGGCAAAAATATTTAATTGTTGTCTCTTATACTCATGAATTCTCTTAACTTGAACATCAAACATTACCAGAGGGTCAACCTTGACTCCAGTGGTGTCTTTAATCAATTTGGTTAATCTAACCTTGTTGTTGTACTTGATGTTATCCCATTTAGTTAAGAATTCGTCATCGTTGACGTATTTTTCCAAGTGTTTCAACATTGTTAAATTAGTCATATACTCGTAATTTGGGTCATTTAATGCTTGGGAAATTAATTCAGCTAATTCCGGATTAGCTTGCCTCAACCATCTTCTTGGGGTGATACCATTTGTTACATTTGTGAATCTGTCACCACCTAAGATCTTTACAAAATCTTTGAAAATGGTGGTCTTGATCAACTCTGAATGCAATTCAGCAACTCCGTTGGTTTTACGAGAACCAATAATCGCCAAGTACGCCATTCTAACAGATTTTGGTGAATACTCTTCAATGATCGAAACTCTTGATAATAATTCTCTGTCACCAGGGAATTTCTCTTCGACAGATTTCAAGAAATAGTAGTTGATATCATAAATGATTTCCAAGTGACGAGGTAACAATCTACCAATAACATCTACAGGCCATTTTTCCAAAGCTTCGGTCATGACCGTATGATTAGTATAGGCAAAAACTTGTGTGACAAGAGACCAAGCATCATCCCAACTAAGACCTTCTAAATCGACCAAAATTCTCTGTAATTCCACAATCGCCAAAGTTGGGTGAGTATCGTTTAATTGAATGGCGATTTTATCTGGAAGACGGGACCAATTATCTTTATTGGTCTTCTTGAATCTTCTGATAATATCATGCAATGAAGCAGAAACCCAGAAATACTGTTGTTTCAATCTCAATTCCTTACCCTTTTCGAAATTATCATTAGGGTACAAAACTGCGGTAATTGATTCGGCTCTTTGCTGAGTTGCAACTGATTGTTGATAATCTCCTGCATTGAATTTTGTAAAATCAAATTCTTCAGTTGGTTTAGCAGACCATAAACGTAAATTGTTGGTATTATCAGTATTGTAACCAGGAATTGGTAAATCTGAAGCACAAGCTAAAACTCTCTCACCACCGCTCCAAACTCTGGTTTTTTTACCGGTATTTGGGTCATGATTATCATAAACGTATCCATAAAAATCAACAGGAATTTGAATCTCGTGTCTAACAACTTCCCAAGGATTAGAGTATTTCAACCAATAATCTGGGGACTCAACCTGGTACCCATCTACAATCAATTGCTTGAAAATACCATATTGATAATTCAAGCCATAACCCCAACCAGAATAATTCTTTGAACTCAAAGAATCAACGAAACAAGCAGCCAATCTACCTAAACCACCATTACCCAATGCGGCATCAGGTTCTTGTTCCAAGATATCTTCTAAATTGAACCCCAATTCTTTCAAAGAATCAGCAGCGGTCTTTCTTGCCAGTAAATTGATCAATGCATTATCCATGGCTTTACCCATTAAAAACTCCAATGAAAAATAGTATACTCTTTTCCCATCATGAACGGTTTGTTTCTGTTGAGTGTTGGCCCAATCTAAAATCAACTCGTCTCTAACGGCAATTGAACTGGCTTGATAAGCGGCCAACTCGTCACAATTGAACATATTTCTGGCAAAAGTAGTTTCAATATGATTAATAAACGATTCTTCAAATTTATCCTTGTTATTGGTAGCTTTATCTTTACGTTCTGCAACTTTAACATTGGGATTGAATGGTTTAAGCTTACTGTGTTGAAGCCATACAAGCTTTGAAGATTCAGGAATTGAAGCATCAAGAGCTATAATTTGGTTTGGAGTAAAACCAGTATTGGTTCTTTTAAGTTTTGGCAGAGGCAATTGTTGGGGAGTAGCAAAATCAGACATTTTACAATTGATCTGTAAAGAAATAAGAGGGTTTGCTGGATTTAAATAGGGAGAGATTTTCGCAACCAAAAATCAAACTCCAACACCTGATGTTGTACCGATACGGCAACCGGGGCGGGGGACAATCCTTATATTTTAGTGGGGCCATACGCAGATAAGATTTTGGGTTATATGCACGTGCAGATGCCTCAATTATCCAATATCAGATGTTCATGGGGCGACAAATGGGGAAACGAAACCTTGAGTAGTTTATGTGCAGAATTACCAACAATATCTAGTTTATATTATTTTATAGCTGTAACTGTAAATTGTTCTTCCCCCAGCGAAATTGCTTTTCTTGGTTTCTCCTTACGCACAAGAGCAACAGGGTGATTCCATTTAAGGAGAAGGAACTGTATAGGTGACTCAATAGGCAACTATCGGACTTAAGTTCCGACAGCCTTTAACTTGTAGCCAACTATTGGATCACGTTTGAGCTGTTTAAATCGGTATTTAAATACGCCCAGACACCAACTGCCCTCTCCCCTGTAGATAGACTTCGGGCCTTTCGGAGCAAATTTCTCGAATGGCATCGGATTAATTAGGTTTCCTCGGCTTGTCACCATTCAATCACTCCTACAATTCCCGATTTGTCTATAAGTCACAAGCTTATCTTCAATACCCAACTGCTCGTTGCCCATAAGCTGATGGTTGCAAAAAGTCGTGTGCGGCCCGAGAATCCCCATGCACTGGACAATGCATCTGCGAAATCAGCTCTACAATCATCCCGCAGAATGGACCCCAGTACTAGAATTGCAAACCACATGAACAAAGACCACCAGTTGGCTCTTGTCGATTACCTTGTTTTTTACAAAGGCATTAAATTGTCTGAATTGTATGAAGGATCTGTGAAAATCACAGCTGTTGATGAAAAGTCAATGACTCTCTCGTATAGTTTAAGAACGGCTTTGAAAAGTTCAAGTGAATTCATTTGGAGTGAAATTGAAGATGGACAAAATGTCACTGTTAATTCCATGAAAGATATAAAGGACAAGTTGGTTGCCATGGCCAAGTATGCTGCTGGTAAACAAGGATATTCCCATGTTCAAGTTGATGCTTCACCAAAAATTTCAGTTGAAACACCACTTATGTTGTCACTTTTCACAATTTTGTTGATTGGAACCTACGACATGGAATTATTGCAGCTTTTCTTGGAAAATGACCCTATCACGTCTACAATCGTACCATTTTTCCCTGACTTTTTCTGGCCAATATTGAAATTTGCTGGTGATAATATCGCCCTCATATTTGTGGCCACTTACACTATTCATATTGGAGAAGTGATTTTTGTAATGATTCCAAAGACCAGCAAACATAGAACTCCCTTTCCCCAAAATTTAGGGTGGTGGGGTCTTAACTTTATTGAAGGTTTCATAGCCATTCAAAAATTCAATAAATTAGCAAAGTAATATAAATAGAAGGACAAAGTATGCATATATGTAAATGAACATAAACTAACTGATAATCTCTTATGGTATGTACTGCCTGAATTCACATTCTAAGTCAAAATTAATGTCACTTCCCTTCACCTAAAGGCGGTTTTTGTACCTGCCTTTACTGACTACTCGAAAAGAATGAAATTCACCCAATCTTCCCCCAGTAGTTGAAGTAAATTCAGCCTTAATCTGGTTCCATGTGAGTTTTGGGCCTTTTCTCATCTTAATACTATCAAATGGGTCCTTCTATTTTATCTTCTACTAGAAAATATCTAGATAACTGGAGATTTCAGTAAGAAAATGAAAATTTCAAGTTTGAAAATTTACACTACCTCTTTTTCGATATGAGGTTCAGCATAACGTATAACTTTCAGTAATGGCAACTTGTCCGAGTGGTTAAGGAGAAAGATTAGAAATCTTTTGGGCTTTGCCCGCGCAGGTTCGAATCCTGCAGTTGTCGTTATTTTTTTTGCAGATCCTACACAGACTCTAAGGAAACAGTTATTTTTTTTGCAAAGCTTGAAGATGTGTTTGTCGGACAAGAGAAAACATATTTGAAAAAGAATCTAATATACATTACCTACCTATAGAAATCGGGTCTTGAAGTATTGAGACCATACTCTGTCAACGCACTGCTCAAATCTTCCATAGTTAATACCACTTTACCTTGTGAGTTTCCTGCAGTACTGGAAGAGGGTTGCAGAGGACCTTCACCTTCATTCCCGGTACTACTACCAGGGATTTGTTGCAGATTTGCATACTGTTGACCTTGTAAAAGTTGCTTTGCTCGTGCTTGAGGATTGGATGAATTATAAACACTCGAAGAGTTCCTGATTCGACTATACTCATAAGCATCTTGGGCCACATCAGATATGAATTTCTGGGTGGCCAAAGCCAATAATCTCTTTATTTTTATATCTGAAGATTCAAACCCACTTTTAGCTAGGTAATAGTCAATCACTGGATCTGGAATAACTGGGGCATAGTCACCATCCATAAGATCAAGAACCTCTTTAAGAGTCTTGTCCTTTCTTGCAAGTTCTGGTAAGTCTGTAAGACCAAAGTTCATGTTACCGTCTTCTTCAACTGGTTGAGATTCAGACTGAGCCTGAGGTTGAGATGGTGGCTCAACGTTAACATCAAGATCTTCATCATTAAATTCGTCATCGATCTCATCAACATCCATATTATCCTTTGCTGGCATTTCTTAGGTTGAGTTTTATAAAGTATTTACAACTGGATTGATTAGATTCACACCTATTAAGTAGTACACCTGAAGAAATTAGATAAACCAAACTTTTCAGTGCGAACATGGCATTAAAAGACCCGTTCCAGTCGGTGACATTTGGCAATTCGCTACTGCTTCGTGTAGATGGTGCAGTTGGAGCCATGTCCCTCTCCCCCAATGGAAGGGACGCCGTTTTGGCTGGGCGAAGAGGACTTTTCATTATCGATTTAGACGAACCATTCACAACTCCCAGATGGTTACACCATATTACTTCTTGGGAAGTGGCAGATGTTCAATGGTCTCCTCACAAAACGAAACCTTCGTGGTGTATTTCTACTTCAAACCAAAAGGCTCTACTATGGGATCTTTCCCGTCCCAGTGATAGTGCTATCGTCAATGTGTTACACGAGCATACGAGGGCTATTACTGACATTAATTTCCACCCTTCAGATCCAGAATTACTTGCAACTTGTTCAATTGATACATTTGTGCTTAGTTGGGATATGAGAACTCCAAGGAAAGCTGTTCAACAATGGGCTGAATGGAGAGCCGGTGCCACACAAGTGAAATGGAATCATAAAAATCCCTTTGAAATAGCTTCAAGTCATGACCATTCTTTCTATATATGGGATACTCGTAAAGGAGCGCTACCCATGCTCAAAATTGAAGACGCCCATGAAGGTAAGATTAATGGGGTCAATTTCACTGATGGACTTTCTAATATCATCACCAGCTCCAATGACCAAAAAATCAAATTTTGGGATTTAACGACCCCCCATGCTCGAGAGGTTAAACAGAACTTTAATGTCTTCGAGGAAAATAGGTCTTGGGGCTCAATTGATCCATCATTGGTGGTCCTGACTGATTTTCCAGTGGCTAGGGCGAGAACTCTACCATTTGGAAACGAAAAAGCTTGTGGAGTTATGCCCTTGAGAGGTGGTCAAGATGCGGTTCATATTTTGAACTGTGATGCTGCTTTGAAAAACTATCAAGAGACACAGGAGACTCAATATCTTGATTTTGATCCCATTTATTCGTATAAGGGTCATGGAGGTCCAATGAAAGATTTCTTGTGGAGAACTCGTCACGAACTATATGAGGGATTCGATACCCGTAGAAGCTGGAAAGATTATCAACTTGTAACGTGGTCATCTCTGGATTATGATCTCAAATTATGGCCCCATGATGATAGATTATATGCACAGGTGAATTATGATCCTATGTACCTGAAAGCATTCGACGCTTTGCCTGGGTCCCGAAAACTGGGAGCAGAATCCCCCGAGGCTTCCTCGAGAACGAATTCTCTGGTTAAATTGGCCGATGGGAAAACTCATAATTATAATTCTTACTGTGTCGAGCCACCTATAACTTTGAGTAACATCTTACAAAAAAATAAAGGTGACCTTTTGTCCTCAATGACCATGTTCCAGATTGCAAAGAAACACAAAAATCTCCCAACTCTTCCTTCCCAATTAAATCATTTGGCCTGGATTTCGGGTGTTCGTATGGGGAGAACTAGTGACCAACAAGAGCAAATGAATACTGATGATTCTACACCATCAAACCTAGGTGAAGAAGTGACAATGGTAGCTCATACCTTCCCGAAAGTCAGGTTTGAAAAAATTTCTGTATCAACTGGAGAATTGATCTTAAGTTTAAGAGGCCCTATTCCCCAGTTAGAATACAAACCTGCCGTATCAAACGGTCCTGGTGTTGCAGATACAACTGAACCAGACGATAATAAGACCAATGACGTGAGTGTTCTCACTGAGGATAATGCAGATACCTCGACAACGCAATTAAGCTCAACTGGTAATGATACAACGGGAGAGGCTAAAGATACAGAAGAGGAAACAAGACTTGACCAGGATCAAGACAGTGAACAAAAATTGATTTTTATAAGACTTGAAATAACTTTTCCTAAGAACTACCCTTTCTTGGATGATGTTCCATTGAGTCAAACTATAAGTAAAAAGGCACAAAAGTCTTTTGTGCAGTTTGGTATCGAAGAGAGTTATGAGTTAACCCACGATATCAAGGACGAGATGTTGAAGAATTTGAGGGAGATAGCTCACTTCTTCAGCAATAAGCACCAGAGATTTTGTCTCGAGCCATTACTAAGGTACCTTATGGGTGACAAAATCAATTTGGATGATTCCCTCGTGGTAGAACGTCCTTTGAGCGACGATAAGAATGATTTGATACAAGAAATAGGAAAGGAGGGGTGGGCAGATGATCTTGTCAATCAACAACCCAGTGATTCGATTTCAACGGACGATGATGATGACGTTTTTGATGATGAGCTCTCAGATTTTATGCCGGCACTTAATGATGAGGAAATGGTGAATAGCACTGGATCCTTGGGCAAAGCTGACTCTAATGATCCAGCGGCTTTGGCCTTGCGTACTGATATGACCCTTCATGACGAGGCGAATGCAGGAAACAAATTCGTAGACTCTACACCGATACCCAAGGGATGTGGCGCTATTTGGACACCCACTGGTCAATTGGTATGCTTTTTTATCCCCAAGGAGAATGAGAATGAAGATAGTAAAGTATTGCAAAAATTTAGTATTTTCCGATTCACAGATGCTGGATTCAGTTTGGATGGTGACGGAAGCAGCTCTGACGAAGGAAGCAGTAATCAACTGGGGAATGAGAGCGATGAATCAAATGATAGTGATGCATCGTCGAGTTCGAGTGATAGCTTTGCTAATGATTGGGACGATATGGACCATGATGATTTGACTTCGAGATTTAGGGTACCTGGTTTGTTCAAAACTTCCGTGGGTTTGGGAAATAGGTATATTTCTAGAGCTGGTAAATCAAATAATTTAAACCGAAATACTAGTCAAGGAGGAACTGGCTCAAATTATAAATCTTCTGTTCCTGGAGCTGACCTGGAAGCCCTCTCTTCCCGAAAAAAGAAAAGTAAGTCCGGAAAGAATAAAAACATTGTGGGAATATTTGATTTTAGTCATTTGCTTCCAGATAAAAAAGAATTGGCAAAAGAATATAGAGTTTTGGGAGACACACCTGAAAGGCTTGCAAATTATAATAGTCAAGTCGCAAGTAAGTATGGTTTGACAGAAATAAGTGATGCCTGGAGGTTATTGGAGATGGTTCTTATCAAGGATATAGAGATAAATGATATGAATCCTATTTACCATTCCAGTGCAGTTTCTAAAGACCCCAACTCAACAGTGGCAAAGAACGTTCAAGCTATGAACCATTTGATGAAAGTGAATGAAATGACTCAAAAGTTATTCCGTGACAAAACATACAGATTCTATTGGGGAAGCCATCCATATGGTTACGTCTGGCTCATAGAGGAAATGATGAAATACTTTGAGAAAAAAGGAAACCTCCAAATGCTTGTAATGATATCATGTATTCTATACGAAAACACTAAGAATGTGGCTTCATCGAATCTGGCTGATGCTCTCAGTATTCCAATCCATACTCCTTATGAAATAAAACCTCAACCACCATCCTCTATTCAGGTGAAGAGATTCAATGAATCTTCTCATGGTGAAGTGGAAAGAAATCATAGTTCCTACGAGTCAGTAGTAACTGATGGTTCTGATATGAAACTAGATAATGGATTCAGCTACAATAACAGACATTTGAGTTCTTCATTGCTGGTTTTCAGGAAGGAAACTGTACCTCGATATGCAGGATCTATCGGTTCCGATGATCTCGATGATTCTCCTGAAAGGACTATTCTGAATAGTTTGGCGAGAAGAACTTTCTCCATGAGTCCACTAATTGACAATGATAGACAAAGAAAGGAGTACAGAAGGCCCCGTGGTATCAATAATAGTCACAACAGGAAGATGATCAAAAGGGGTACCGTTCGTCCACCGCCCGTGGTCCAGGTCACCTACCAAAACGTTGACTCATTAGATTTATTCGACGACGTGTATACTAGATCATTATTAAGCTCACAAGAAGAAGAGAAAATTAAAGCGTATAGAGAGCAATATGCAGAGATGTTGTTTTTGTGGGGGCTCCCTGCTAATAGGATTAAAATTTTGAAATTCAACTATCCCAATGCTACGCCTGACGATGGCAATTCAAGATTCAACGAGCATCATTGCTCTTTTGGATTCAGAAAGCAGACACAGGCTGTGAAAGGTCCAACAGTTCATGAAGGTTCTACTGTGAATTCTTCTTATAAAAATGCGTGGGTTGGAAATAAATCCAACAAACTCAAGTACTGTAGCATGTGCAATCTCCTTGTAAGCAAAAGGCTTGTAATTTGTACTAATTGTGAACATGTGTTGCACTCCAATTGTGCCTTAGAATGGTGGAAGGATAATGAAGAGGAAGACTGTCCTAGCGGATGTGGATGTAAGTGTCTTAATTATAGAATATAAACTATTAAGGTAAACGAGTATCGACAATTTGATCTTTAAAATTTATGTCCCAATCATTACATAGCTTTTCAAGGTAAGCGACGACGTCCTCAGCTCCCGTAGGATCGATTTCAACATACTCGAGGTATTCTTCACCTTTTATATTCGTGGAGGATACTACTTTTTTTTGTTGAATTTCATCTTTGAGAGCACAACTAACCAAAGCATTAGCTGAGGTATATCCAGAGATATTATGTATAGTAGAACCCAAAAATCTAGCAATATAGAACAACATAAGCATCCCGTAGAAGGTAACAAAATTCAAATATTCGTAGAATCCAAAACTAGTAAAAATACCAGGATTGACCACATACAGGCTAATATCATGATCTCTTTTTAATGCCTTATAGGAGCCCATATGGACCAAATCAATGAGACGTTTGGATCCTTCGTAAGGGAATTTGTTCTCTAGTAATTGTAAATCATTGAACGACAAAAATTTGCTTCCCGATATCTCTGAGCTAACCCATATGATCTTTCCTCCCTTGATAAGATGTTTTATTCTATGAATCAAATAGTATGGACCAAATACATTACCTTGGAACAATAATCCCATATCATCAGCAGATTTCAAACCAACTTTTTGAATCTTCATTTGTGCTTCTGTCACGGCGTTGACTGGATTTTTCAACACGTCTTTGATTGCAAAAGCCCAGTCAATACCATCGTAACACGTTTGCACAGAATTTAAGAACACATAATCGATTCGAGAAAAGTTCTTATTCAACTCGTAATATGCTGCTAATACAGATACCATATTGGAGAAATCAACGAGTATATAATCAAATTCTACCTGCATGGATTTTCCTTTACTGGTCGCATAAGCTTTAATCAAGTCGATAGAATCAATGGCTTTCGGAAGAGTCCTGGAAGTAATGACCAACTTGATATGATCATCCTGAAGGTTATCTATGAGACGTTTACAGAGAGATATCCCAAGATTAGAAGATCCTCCAGTAATAAAAGCGACTTTGGACATTGTAGTATTTTAACGAGCGGATGCGAAATTATACGAAGCACTGAATGTATGGGGAATTTTACAAATGGGCATGTTCAAAATGGGCTTTTTGTAAAAAAAAAGAGATTGAATAACTCAGTTCATTGATATGTATGTAGTACCCATGGATTTCATTATGCAATGGATCTTGAAAAAAAGTTGAATTTAGTAAAAAAATAACGACAACTGCAGGATTCGAACCTGCGCGGGCAAAGCCCAAAAGATTTCTAATCTTTCTCCTTAACCACTCGGACAAGTTGCCATTACTGAAAGAATTCGATGGCTAGAAACCTCAAGACCGGGGTTTCACAATAAAAATTTTCAATTAACTCGGCTAATAGAGGAGATATAAGTTCAATCAGTTTTATTATAGAGTTTTATTGACATTTCAGCACTGTGCGATATATAAAAGTTCTTGAAATCTTGCTAGGAGGTGAATTAAAGACACTAGTCTATATGCAGTAATCAATTTCGTAAAAAGCTGCCTATCTTGCCATAAATGACAAAGAAAATCCAAATAAAAGGTGCAACAAAACTGAATATTGACCTATATTCATATTTTGAGGATTCTTTCTATTTGAGGCTATGCAGATCATAATGGAGAGGTGTTCATTGTGATTGATTCCCCTTGATACAATAGCCCAGTTCGCTTGGAACAGTCTAAGGTTTCAAAGGAAAGAAACCACAAGAGGGGATCCAAGAGGGGATCTTTTATTGTATCAAGGATAAGCCATGCCACAAAAAGAACTCACGAAGGCTAGCCAATATGTTTCTCTGGAAGAGGAATGTGTGGCTCTTTTTCTTCCCTTTGGTCTTTGAATTCAAAACCATGATAGAAAACATCTTCTCCTTCCTGGAACCTCGGTGACTAAAGCTTTTTCTTCAGAAAGAGTTATTCTAATGAAATCAGTAGTAACATCTCGCTTATCTAGGTGTGCATATATGATAGAAGTTTATCCCACTATTGAAGACGAATATATCAACTTCCGGATCGGAATGCAAAAAAATTTCAGTTGATTTGAATGGCTTTGAGTGTTGTTTTTGAGGTCATCTCCCTTTATATTCAAGTAAATTACTTTCTATTTAATCTAAAATATCGGACTTATTACTCTTACATCATCGCGAAATTCACAGGCTGCAGATAAATGTGTCAAAATAACCTATGGAAGCTGACATAATTGTAACTAAATAATTCAAGGCTCAAAAAATTTTGAAAAATAAACAAAACAAAATATACACTAATTTTAAGCTACAAAGTAAACCTGCTCATCAAGCTAAGTGGTCTTTGCTTCAATATAACCTCGAGACTAGGAGCCTTATCGGTGCGGTTTCGTATAAAATAATTGCACTTGCATGAAAATTTCGCAGGAGTTATCATGACTAACTCAAATAGTCCTGATCCACAGCACACAGAAAACACACAAATGAACCCACAAATTCTGCAAAACCATAGTATATCATCATTAGAATCCTTACAGAGTGGAACCGGCTCATCAAATGAACAACATGAACATGACCAACCTCAACACAGAGTCGCATCACATGATGAAGAGAATCCGTTGGAACACATGACGGATGTAACCGCAGCAGATGTATCAGCTACTAAATCTAATGTCTCCACCAAGTCCAAAGTACCCATATCTAAACGTAGGGGAATTTTGGCTCAAATTACACTAATACCGGAATATGAAGATGCTAGAGACTATTCTTCGGCTCAAAAATCAATCATTGTGGTTATTGTAGCAGTGGCCGCTATTTGTGGACCCATGGGGACTTCCATTCTACTCCCTGCTATCGATGATGTGGTGGTCAACTTGAATTCTTCCGTGTCGGTCGTCAATGTATCTGTGGGTATATATTTATTATCGCTTGGAATATTCCCTTTGTGGTGGTCTGCATTCAGTGAAAAACACGGGAGAAGAAACGTTTATCTCATATCCTTCACCTTGTTTGTAGGGTTCAGTATAGGCTGTGCGTTATCACCCAATATTCTGGCGTTAATTATCTTCAGAGTGTTATCTGGTGGATGTTCTGCGTCAGTACAGGCTGTAGGGGCTGGTACCATTGCAGACTTGTATCTTCCTCATCAGAGGGGGAGAGCTATGGGATGGTACTATTTGGGGCCACTTATGGGGCCATTTTTGTCCCCAATTTTAGGGGGAGTGGTAGCTCAAGTTTGGGGGTGGAGAGCTACTCAATGGGTGATGGTTATTGCCTCTGGTATAGCTGATATGTTGGTGCTTTTTTTGCTACCTGAAACGTTAAGAAAACAGGATAACATAGCAAACATTCGTAAACTATTGGAAGATGCAAAGAATGACGAGAAGAGTGAAAGCAGTAGTGAGAAGAGTGTTGACGATGCCAAAAAGAACGATAAGAGCAATCAAAACGATGATGAAGAACTCTTTGAACCAGGGACTGACTCCATAATGCCTTCCCTTTCAAGATTAACTACAAACAGATCTAATTATTCCAAACAGATGACTATAAAAGCTCTCGAGAATGATCTCGAACATAAGCTCAGTCAAACGCAGCAAGAGTCACAAACCAGATTTCAGAAGATAAGAGCAGAAGCTTACGAGTATGCGATTCGTCCCTTACATTCGGTCGTTCTTTTAACTTACCCTCCAGTCCTTTTAGTCATTCTGTATTCCTCTATATGTTTTGGATTGGTTTATTTTTTCAATCTTTCCATCTCTTTCTCATACGCAAGAGATCCATACAACTTTTCTTCCATCATTTTAGGTTTGCTTTATATACCCAACTCCGTCACTTATGTATGTGCATCAATTATAGGAGGAAGATGGAATGATAAACTTTTGCAAAGATACAGCGAAAAGCATAATTCTGAGTTAAGGCCAGAGGCACGTTTATCTTGGAACATAGTGGTAGCGTGTATACTATTCCCTCCTGCGTGCATGATTTTTGGCTGGTCTTTGGATAAAGGCGTTCACTGGGTTGTTCCATTAATTGGAACGGCTATATTTGGGTTTGCATCCATGTTAATTATAGGGTGTACTGTGACTTATTTGGTCGATACGCTACCGGGTAAAGGTGCCACTGGAGTTGCATTAAATAATTTAGTTAGACAGATTCTTGCAGCCATTGCATCATTTATTGTTGAGCCGCTCATTAGAGCCCTTGGTATTGGAGTATTGTACCTGATACTTATGGGAATAGTTATGGTGGCCCTGATACTTATAATAATTCTTAAAAAGAAAGGAGATGTACTCAGGCTGAAGTACGATTTGACGAAATATTACGATAAATTGTAAGATCTACAATTTGTGTTTCAGATTATGCAGGGGAAGTAAGAATTACCCGATTGAGCGCTCGCAAATTTGATTCGTGCACCGACTAATGTGGTACTTTTCAGATAAGCCAAAACTTATATAAATCCCCAAATATCATGTAGATTTTTGTAGTATAAAGTGACATTATGACTGATAGTAAAGAAAAGGCCAGAAGATCTAAGTTAACATTTTGGATTTCCCCAAAGTATAAAGTTGAGAGGGTTTTGGGTGAGGGTAGTTATGGTTTGGTAGCAAGAGCTTGGTATATTCCAACTGATATCCCTGTAGCTATAAAGAAGATAAATGCCTTCACAAATGCAACTATGTGTCTCAGAACCTTAAGGGAATTAATGTTGTTAAAAAGATTTAGGGATCATGAGAATATCATAACTCTTTACAACGTTCAAATACCCGAGAGCTTTGAAAAATTCAATGAAGTATACTTGATTGAAGAATTCATGGATACAGATCTCCACCATTTGATCAAGAATAAGTCCATTTCCGATTCACACTCTGAGTATTTTACCTACCAGATTTTGAGAGGCCTCAAAGCTTTACATCTGGCTAATGTTATTCACAGAGATTTGAAACCGTCCAATATTTTGGTAAACAATAACTGTGATGTAAAAATTTGTGATTTGGGCCTCAGCAGATTAGATACCAGCTGTAAAACTGGAGAAATATCTAATTTGACGGAGTATGTTGCAACAAGGTGGTACAGAGCACCAGAAATAATGCTTTCAGCCTGCAATTATTCCAAGTCAATGGATTTGTGGTCTGTCGGTTGTATTCTTGCTGAATTATTAACAGGACATGCTTTATTTCCCGGTAAAGATTACTGTGATCAGTTGTTGTTGATATTCCAAATTCTTGGTAATCCAATAAACTATGTAGATGATTACGCCAGCATTAAAAGCAGGAGGGCTAGAAAATACATTTCCACCTTCCCCAATTATCGAAGAGTTGATTTGGAATTGTTTCTTCAACACCATCCCAATAGAGTGTTAAGATATGGAGATCGCCCAATTGATCCATATGCAGTAGATCTTTTGGGTAAATTATTATGCTTCAATCCTGATAGTAGATTAACGGTTGAAGAAGCCATATCACACCCATTTCTTCAATTATATCATGATCCCGGTGATGAACCAACCATTTCACCCATTCCTGAAGAGGAATTCGAATTTGATAATCGGAAAGGAGAATTATCAATCCAAGAGCTAAAACTCAAGATGTATGATACAGTCATCAATTTTCATCGTTGAAAAGGATATATATATATATTTAATTTTAAACTATCATTATCGTTACTAATACAAATATCTGAATTCAGGAGAAATGGCCGACCCGTCGTTACCTTTACCTAATTCTCTTTCCCATTTCATGGTACCGTTTTCAATTCTCTTATTTAAGGTGATCAATCTCATTCTTGTTAATACAGCCATAACAATAGCACATCCAACAAATACACAATTACAAACAAATGCAACTTTATATCTTGGAGCACCAGAGCTTGGATATAAGAAAGAATTCCAGATTGAGGTGGAATTGGAGATACAGTTCATAATGGCAATACCGATAGCTCTCTTGATTGGAGGTCTTGGTAAAGAGTTTGACATCCAAGTTAAGATGATGGTGAAAGAACAGTAAATAGATGGAATCATAATACACATGGCAAAATATCTAGCACCAGTGTTCAAGGTGGCAGCTGAGATTATAAATGAAATCAATGCAATAACCAAAGGAATGGTAACGTGAAAGAATCTTTCACCAGTTTTATCAGCATGTCTAGCCCAAAGGAAAGTAGAAATAACAGCTAAAAGATATGGAGGAGCAGTTAAAACCAAAGTAATCATTCTACTGAAATTCAAAGTTTGAACAACCGATGGGAAGAAATTAGTGACACCAGCAGCAGCAACCAAGAAAGATAAAATAGCAGTAATATACCACATTTTACCATCTTTAATAGTTAATAAGAAGATTTCAGCATAAGATGATTCAGTGGTTGCTTTATCTAAATCATCTTGACCAACACCTCTTCTCATTTTCCACATGATAACATCTTTTTCTTCTTGACTTAACCATGAGGTATTATGAGGCATATCTGGTAAAATAAAGTAAGCAAATGGAACAATAACAACGGTAATACAACCTTCGATAATGAAAAGCCATCTCCAAGGTCTTAAACCACCCTTACCGTCCATATGATCAATGATACCTGCGGCAATCAAACCTGAGAAGGCACCGGATAATAAAGAACCAGAATAAAGAATGGTAGTTCTAACTGATAATTCTTTAGCACTATACCATTTTGAAAGGTAGAACAATGCACAAGGGAAGAAACCAGATTCAACGATACCAATTAAAATTCTGATAACCAATAAACCAGCAAATCCATGTTCAGATCTAATAGCACCGGTACAGGCAGAGATAGCACCCCAAACAGTCATAATAATTGCCATAAATAATGATGGTTTAGCCATCTTGTTGAAAAACATATTAGCAGGAACTTGCATCAAAATGTAACCAACGAATAAAATAGAAATACACACTTGATATTGGTTACCAGTTAATTGTAAATCTTCTTCTAATCCACCTAATCTTGCACTGGCAATATTATTTCTATCCAAATAATTTAAAATATAAATCAAAACAATCATTGGTAAAATTCTGATATCAATTTTTCTGGTGGTTTTGGTTAAAAATTTTTCAACTTCTTCTTCAGTCATATGTCTTAAAGAGTCTGGTAAGGTATCTCTAATAAATTCGGTTTCTGATGATGATTCTAATTTGGCAGAATCATCTAATCCTTGTTCTTCATCATGAATAAATTCAGGTTTTTTATCTTCAAAAGCCGACATTGTTGAATGATTTTTTTTAAATTCTGGGGAATCATCAAACTTTTATACTATAGTTTTTCACCCCACAAAAAAAATCAACAAAATTTCATGGTGTCTGGAGTAAAACCGCTTTGCGTATTTCCTCCACGCGAGTTCCTGTATATGCCTCTTTTGGAGTGCCAATATGGATTTTTTTCGAAATTTTTTCCGGTTTCGGCACACTAGCGCAAGAAACATCATTCCCCCCGAAAAAAAAACTCATCTTATTGGCGCGGCCGCAATCAAATAGTGGGGGAGGGGTCATTTTCGTTTTATCTTGCCCTAGCCGTTTTCAATTTCGGATAAATACAAATGACCTAACCTTTACAATGAATGCTATTATTAATCATTTTGTCCATAACCTTTCTATAGACCCCTCTAATAACCCCTCCTTATTATATATCACCTACCACACCTTAACCTTGTATCTTATTGTATCGAATTAACCGTTAAATTATTCAGTATTGCCAAGATCCATGATCGTAAAACATATACCCCAAACGTGGAGTACCGCCGAGCTTTGGAAAATCTTTCTCCATAGGTCCAAGACACCTCCCCGGCCGGGGTAAAGCATGGGGGAGACGATTTCCGCTCGTCAGCAATCGTGTGGGACATAAAAAAAAACAACAAACTTGCGTGGCGGTCCCGTATCCCCCACATTTTCTTTAAATATACGACTAATTGACAACATCATTATTAACCCCAACTTTCGTGATATGACCAGGGGTTTCCGGGATCCTTTTTCCACTTGTTTAGCGTCTTTTTTTAATCTCTTTTAATCAGCTCTTATGTACAGATTTTCATGAAAATTTTAAGACTTTTCCCATCTCCGTAGCCCATGTAATCGTAGATTTAGTTTCATCGATTCAAAATCTTTTAAATCTCGTTTCTTCCTTCGTATTGCCAGATCCGGTGTTAATGGACAGGACCACCAGCTATGGTACTTTTTGCCCTGCGCCCCGGTAATTTATCTGACGTAATATTACATTACTACGTTCTTCAGCAACCGGCTCTTATCAGAATATTCATACACATAAGATGCCCGACACTTTATTCACGGTAAGAATTTCATCCTAAGGTTTCCCTTTTGGGATTTTCTGGGCCCCCGTTATATGTCACACCGAAAGGACAATATTCATGATTAGAGATTCTTTCGAAATCGAGATCATGATCAAAAAGGGAAAAAAGAATAGCCTTCAAATTATAATTCTTGTACATAGCCTTCATTATAATTCATGATCTTGCTCTTTCATTGCTTGCCTTCCAGAAAGAACGTAAAAGCTGCCATCTAAGATTTGACTTTCTTAATTTGCTTGCCCGTGGAGCCAGTGGACTACTAACTAATTATTATTGCCCAAGCCTATAGATCAAATATATACACATACAAGGCAAGCTAATTCAAAGTATCCACAACATATATAGAGTACCCAAGAGTGAACACCAGTGAAACAGTTTGAGTCCTTACGACATATGTTAGATAATTATGGGCCAACTTTACATTACAGCTTTATAGATTCTTTTAAGAAGGAAACAATAGAAGCAGTACATTTATTTTCCTTTGAAAATACATATAGGCCTTGCTA
Source organism: Yamadazyma diddensiae (assembly GCA_030563465.1). Classification (NCBI taxonomy): domain Eukaryota; kingdom Fungi; phylum Ascomycota; class Pichiomycetes; order Serinales; family Debaryomycetaceae; genus Yamadazyma; species Yamadazyma diddensiae. The sequence goes on from JAJMIX010000017.1 coordinate 212,999, forward strand.
TACTAAAACATTGAAGACATAACAGCTGATTCATTGTGTCTTGTTGATACCTTCATGGACGTGCACCAACCATTTAATTTGCAACCAAACCTGAACTGTAAATACTTAACTTGAGATGCTGTCAGCGGCTGATAGACATTGAAATTAATGATAATTCATGCGGTGAAATACGCCAACATGGCTTTCTGAAGCCCCATAAGAAAATGAACTGCTAGCTGAAAAGCATAACACTAATCTTTTAATATGCAGAATATAGTTTGTGAAGTAATTTTGCAGATAAGAGAGCCAAGAACCAAAACATGATTTGTATATGCTGATATGCGAGAGGAATTTTTCAGCCACAGTATTAAGAGAAAACCAAAAGCAGAGAATGAAACCAAGTAGTTCAAAATTTTGGATGAACTCAACATGGGATTTTAATTTGCCAAATTCTGGAAGACATTTTTACACTCCAGCTTATGACTAGGATTATAGAAAATGTACATATTTATGTAATTGTTCACCTATTTGAGAATTTAGGTCCAAAATGCAGTCTTTTTTATGCAGCATAACATTTATATCGCCCAATCCATAAATAAATATGCTGAGAAAAAAGTATAAAGTCCTGGTCACCGATAGAAAAAACCCATTTCATTGCTATGGCTAACGGTAAACCTCCACCATATGAAGAGAAAGAGCTGAAGTCTTTCTTCAGAAAAGCTTTTTCAAGAAAATCCAATAAGAACCAAACTCAATCAGAGTACCCAGATGATGAAAAAGTTCCTCTTACTAAAGATGAAAGCAGCAGTAATGCTGAAGGAAAAAGTTTTTTAAAATCTTCTTCAAACGTATGGAAATATCTTCCAATTCAACAATCTGATTTCAAAAACCTCAGTGGCTCTGAGGCAAAATTTCTTAAAGAATTATGTCAAGCTTTTAATGTAGCTCTGACAATGAGGACTTTGGATTGTAAACTTAATTTAGACATACTTGCAAAAAAAGCTCCAAGAAAAGAGCAGACAAGCTACCAATTATACCCAAAAGCCCATGAAATATTTGAGGCATTTGTCTATGAATCCAATACTACTACCACCAACTGGAAGAATTTTGAACATGATGCCCATATTTATTTCTTTGAAATTGATGCATTCATCAGAAACCAAGATTTAGGTCGGGCGTATAGACTCTCTAGTTTCCATAAAGACGAAGAGTTTCCAAAAAAGAAGATCGTTTCTGTTGGTGATAAATTCATGAACAGTCACAAAGACTTGGGTAATAGTGGTTTAGAGTTTACGGGTAAGTGGTTGAACTGGAAGGCAACCAGACCTTTGGTTACTATTGATGATACTTTGGAAAAAGTTCAAATGTTGATGGCAATGAAGTTGGATTATGATAGCTACATCGAAGCTATTGATATGTTTAGAAGACTCCCTGAGGATTATAAACCCGAACCATATTACAAGATTGAACACAATGAATTTCTTTCCAATTTAAGAGCCAGAAAGATTTGGGCCATGTATAGATCTACCCAGGATCCTGAATACTTTTCCACGGTTGGTCAATATCAAGACCATTTTAAAAAGGTTTATAAGCGTTTTACTGAATGGGAAGAAATCCTTTATCGTGCTTTATTTCCTTCTTATGACATTGATGAAGGTTCAAGGTACAGACTTCCATCCGACGTTTTCAAATCAGTTTCTGAGGCTGAACGGAAACAACTTTCAGATGTGGCCCACTGTTTTAGAATCATCTATACCAGACTGCAAAACATTTTCCCAAAACCATTTAACCAAGAAGAGCCTTTCCCTAACGTTACTAATTTCCTCATAACTAGATTACCTCCACAATTTGATATTTTTGTGAAAGGTAAGTTTACTGAAAAGGGAGAGGAGCTTAAATTATTACCTAGAGCCAGAAAATTACTTTTTGACATTATGATTTCTAAAGAAATTTCAATAGATGAACTTTCTAGAGTACAATTTATTAAGGGTTATATGTTTTTATCTCAATTGGAGAGTCATTTCGGCCTTTGCAAATATAAAGATAACTCTCAAACCACCAAGAATCACCAAACCGAAGCTTATGATGACAGAAACAATGCTTACCATTGTACTATCAATTTTAGAGGAGTTGATCGTGAAACATGGGATAGTAAACTCACTATTAAGGAGATTAGAGAAGTTTCATTGGAAATTTTAAGTCTTTTGAAACCAAAGCAAGATTACTCTCCGCCACTGAAGGATGATTATGACGACCTTTCTGATGAGCAACTTCTGAAAAAAATCCCAAGGCTCACCCAAAAGATGGTGTACGATTTGCCTTTGTTCCCAACTGTGAGACTTTTGTGGTTATTCTATGAATCTACTGTTGATGTTGCATACTTTTATTCCAGAGAAGATTGGGAAGACCAACGAGCTGCAGTTCGTAGGCTTTTCCGAAATATGATTTTAGTCTTCAACAAGTTCCGTGAAGATGAAATCAAAGCTGAACCAAAACAACAGTAGGAGTATATAAATCTTTAATTCATATTTGTTCTGTTTAACGTATATTTAAACTTTTACTATATAACCGTCTGTAAGTGAAAATCCTTCAACAAAATGCAAAATATATACAGTAAACATGCAGTAAATTTATCTGTGTACTGTATGTAAAATCTGAGGTCACTATATATAGGCTAACCACAGGCTCTCTTTTGCAACCGCCTGTACATATAATGCAATCAAAGATCGAATCCTGCATATAGGCTAAAGGTTGCCGAAGTGTGGAGTCAAATTGCGTATGTCCATTGGTGACTGCAGGATTGAATATCAATTTTACAATAAACTTCAATATGGCACTTAAACTTAACACAAATTCTCTTACCCTTAATACTGGGTCCAAAATTCCCCAAATTGGTTTCGGGTCAATGTTGACCTCCAAGGATGCAATTTTGCAGTCGCTCAAAGAAGGATGTCGTCATATTGATACGGCTGCTATTTACGGTAATGAAGACCAAGTAGGTCAAGCCATCGCTGAATCGAAAATTCCTAGAGAAGAAATTTTCATCACCACTAAATTGTGGAATACCAGACACAAAGATGTGGCAGCTGCACTCGACGAATCTTTAGCTAAACTTGGTACTGACTATGTTGATTTGTACTTGATTCATTGGGCTTGGTCAGAGATTGAAGGAACTGACCATGAAGTTTATCAAGACTGGGATTTTGTCGATACTTATAAAGAATTGCAAAAAATTTATAAGTCCACCAACAAGATCAAAACTCTTGGAGTCTCGAATTTTACCATTGCCCATTTGGAGAAATTATTTAACGACAAGGAAGTTGATATAGTTCCTGCAGTTAATCAAATTGAAGCTCACCCATTATTGAAACAGCCAAAATTGACTAAATACTTACAGGACAAAAACATCGTCATTGAAGCTTATTCTCCTCTTGGTGGAACTGGAACTTTTGTATTTCAATACCCCGAAGTTGAGCAATTGGCGGAGAAATATGGCATTACTCCAGCCCAAGTATTGATCTCATGGGCTGTTCAAAGAGATACAGTAGTAATTCCTAGATCGAAGACTTTACTGAGAGTTGGTGCTAATCTCTTGACATTGACATTGCATCCAGACGATTTCGAGATCTTGAACTCTTTGGAGGACAAGTATGGTACAGTTAGAAACAATGATGCCTGGAGGTTTACACCAGGTGAAGAGTGAATAGTTTAATAAATGTACTAAGTTAAATAAATACGCTTCGGCAGTAAATTTTAGTCTTTCTAAATACTAATGGTAAAAATTTTTATATGCAAGAGGACCACTTGCAAAGAAAAATTTTGATTATCTGCCAAGAAATGGACAGAATTTTGACACATCCGTCACAAGTATGTCAAGTTATAATCAAGGTTGGGAAAATAACCTAACTTGTCGAATTACATATCAAGTTGAAATTGGATTTGCATAGCCTCTGTATTCTTTCGTTTACTTCATTGTAATCTCACTTTAGTAATCCCAAAGATCGGCCACTATCGAATTTACGAATTGAAAAAGCCACCCGGAAATACGCCTAGTGATTTCACCGCATTGTCTTTGGTGTGTCATTTTTAAGTACGAAATTTATGTCGGATCGTATTACCTTGCTTTCCTTATCATTAGCCAAAGAAGGCAACATTCGGGTGGGCCTGACACTTGAGATAGGGCTCAGGTTTCTCTGGCAAATATATGCGCTCCTAATATGCAGTCCGGGATAAAGGCAGGGATACTATGCTTTATTTTACAAACAGTTTCTGGGTTGAACAACTGCAAGAGATGGATCGTTTCAAACAGCAGATATGGAGCTGACTGTATCTCCGAGTACTCATATAGGAAGATCAACTTTGCCGTGTGTGATATCGAAAAGCACGGCCTTGAAATCAGTTTCACGGTTATAACTCCGTTGTTCGCTATATGCACTCTTATCTAAGAGCTTATTTCATAAATCACTATCTTATCAGGATAAGAAACACATAAATACCACTGCAATTCATGGTCACGTCAAACTATTCAGGATGTCTGTAGACAAGAAAAACGGTGAAGTAAAAACATCAATAACTTCCATCGACGACGGTTCAAACGATGAGATAGTACAAAGTATTTCTACTGTCAAGCAGATCGCTTTGACAGATGATGTAGATGAGGCCATGGCCGCTGTCATAAATTCAGAGAGAATTGAAATGACCAAAGAGGAGAGTAGAAAATTATTGGTTAAGATCGATTTGTATCTTATGCCTTTCTTTGTGATGCTTTATGCCGTTCAGTATATGGACAAAATTACCAACTCTTTCGCTTCAATTATGGGTCTTAGAGAAGATTTGAATATGAAGGGACAAATTTACTCCTGGGTCTCTACTGCTTTCTATCTTGGATACTTGGTTGCTGAGATACCTGTTTCGTTGATCTTGCAGAGATATCCAATTGCAAAAGTTACATCAGCATTCATTTTCTTATGGGGTGTTTCGATTTGTGTTATTCCAGCCGTAAATTTACCAGGTTTTATGTCTCTTAGAGTGATCTTAGGGATTTTGGAAAGTTCCATTACTCCCACTATGGTCATTATTACTGGACAATGGTATAGGAAAGACGAACATTATATGAGGACCACTATCTGGACCGCTGCTTGTTCGTTTGGGGCAATTTTGGGTTATGCTATTGCTTACGGATTATACTTACATGGACAGAATTGGAGTATTGCTTCTTGGAAGGTGGTGTATATAATCGTTGGACTCATGAATGTTTTATTAAGTATTGCGTTTTACTTCCATATCCCCAATAATCCAACCCAAGCATGGTTCTTGACTGAAAGGGAGAAGCTCATGGTGGTGGAAAGAATCAGAGTTAATCAGCAAGGGTTTGGTAATAAACACTTCAAATGGGATCAATTCAAGGAATGCCTTACTGACTATAAAGTTTGGATCATTTTGGTGTTCATTCTCTTGGCTGAGATTCCAAATGGTGGGATCACTAATTTTTCAGCTATCTTATTAAACGAAGATTTCGGTTATACAGTTACCAAGTCTTTGCAAAACAGTATTACTATCAATATGATTGGATTTTTTGGTACCATATTATTGGCAGCTTTACATGAATACAAGTTGATCAAGCTGAGAATGTTAGTCACAAATATCGCCCTTGCATGTGCATTATTAGGTTCATCATTACTTGCATTTGCAGAGAACAAAAACACCAGATTAGGTGGATTTTATGTTATGCATGTTTCAAGTATTGGATTTGTTTGTATGCTTTCCCTTTTCCAATCTAATGTTGCAGGTCATACTAAAAAAGTTGTTGGAAATGCTTTACTCCTTGTTTGTTACTGTGTTGGTAATATTATTGGTCCTCAGACTTTCAGATCTGAACAAGCACCAAATTATCAAAGTGCTAAAGGCGCTATTGTTGGGTGTTATGCTTCTTGTATGTTACTTGCTTTCGTTCTACTTGGAGTTTATATGTACGAGAATAAGAAGAGAGATAAAAAGAGAGAAGAGTTGGGAGATGCTTATGTCAAAGTTGAAAATATTGAATTTGCCGATTTGACAGACAAGCAAAATCCTGAATTTAGATATTCTTTATAAATATGGTTAATATGCAATTGTTAAAAAATGAATATGTCTTGTAAACTTTGGTTGCAAATTCGCAGCCACTCGGTCTCTAATATTACGTCATTACACTGTATCAATACACTCACCAACTGCATAACAACATGGAACCGAAACTACTATATACACAATAAACTACACATATACTTCATACACACTACTACAAACAACATAAATACTTTAAAACCACCACAGCGTATCCCCAGCACATCTCCGGCCTAACATTCCTCCTGCGTACAATTTGTTCGCGATTTTTTTTTTGCTGTGGCGATAAGGGTACAGTTAGAATAGTACATAGTATTGCATCAAATATCAATAAATTTTGTTAAATCTTGTCATATTTACATTCCAGGACTTAAAATAAATAATTTCCAAATTTCTCGGATCAAAATCGATAAAAAATGGCTGATTTTAATTCGGATGACGAGGATGAGTCCCTTTTTCGTTTGAGTGAACAGGCAAGAAAGAGATCTCAAAGGCAATTTCTGTCAGATCAACTTTTGCCTTATGAAGACGACGATGATGATGTAGTTGAAGAAGTTGATGATAATGAAGAAGAAGAAGATTACCTGGAAGAAGAGGAAGAAGAACCAGATCACCAGGAAGAAGATGAAGAAGATGACGATGAAGATGAAGACGACCAAGATGACGAAGACGACGATTTTGGTGATGATCCCCGGGCGGAGTTCCTTCGAGCCATCAATAGTTTCGGCGGTAATGGCCAGGGCGGAAGTCAAGCACCTACGCTGTCATTCGCAGACATGATTCTGAGACTCATGGGAGATGGAGGTATGTACGGCCGTAATAACAGTGAGATTGAGTCGCTCATTGGGAACATAGATCAACGTGAAGATATGTATATTATTCAAGAAAGTTTGAATGAGTTATCTGAAAAACTCTTGATGATGGATGCCATAACTGCTGGTAGAGTTATTCCATCCAATAAGTTATCTCGCAGTATAGTTAACATCCTTAATGATCCACTTCTTCAGGACCATCTTGAGTTACAACTTGTGGCCTGTAGATGCTTATACAGTTTGATGGAAGTCAATTTAGATTTCATTCAAGATACCATTAACAATAATGCCATTGAAGCTATTTGTAAGAAAATCGATGAAATTACTCTAATTGATCTTACCGAACAAGCACTACAAACGCTTGAAATGATATCACGAGATCCAATTTCTCATAATCAGATTGTATCAAACAATGGATTGAAATCTTGCTTACAATATCTTGATTTCTTAACTATCCATTCACAGAGGAAATGTCTTCTAATTGTTGCTAATTCTTGTACAAATATATCTACCGGCAACTTTGAAATGATTAATAATGTATTTGATAACATATCTGAAGTAGTTGCTACCCGTACTGATCCAAATATCATTGAAAATGCTTGGCTTTCAATATCAAGAATCATTAATAGTTTTAAATCTAGCCCTAAAAACTTGGAACAATTATTCGTCACAAGAGTCGATTTATTAAAACAATTTGTTGCTACCATCGTTGTCAGTACCAATAAATCGTCTGACGATTCTCACAAAGTTCCAGTTAGTTTTGGTACTTGTATAAGTTTGGTAAAGTCACTCATTATTCTCACAAGTACCAGCGTATCTATCTCGGAGATATTGGTCAAAGATATAGAAATTGGAAAGAGCATCATTAAGGCTATAAATAAATTTTCAAGGACAAAATCAATTTCTGAGTCCAGTTTACAAACTATAAAGAGTAATTCCTCCATTGATAACGTATCTGTTGAAGCGATTATGGCTGCTCCCAACGAAATTTTAACTCAATTCTTAACATTGATTGGGTACTTGCTACCAATCAATTATAGTGCTCAGGAAACACCATTCTTGAAGAACAGCCACGAAGAATTCCCAGAAAAAATTAAAATCAATGAGGAGAGAATTAAGTCATGTAGATCACAAATTCCTGAGAAATTCTGGGAATTTGTCAATGAAATTTGGTCATTTTTAATCAACAGTTTCCAAGCATTGATGGATTTCGAAGTTAGAAGGAAAATTTTGATCAGTTTGTTCAGAATTGTAAAATTCATGGAAGCTGATGATTACAAGAAAGTTAGAGGAATTGAAATGGTTTCTGGGGTATTGGCATCGATCATAAACAACAACAAGACATCATTAATAAGAGATTTCGAATCTTTCTCCTCCAGTCAACAAGATACGGATATGAGAACAAGCGACGAAGAACCATCTTCTGATGAAGAAAATGCTAATGATACCAACAATTCCAACAAAGTCACTGATAACAGTACGAAATTGCATAGTAATTTGCTTTTACTTAGTTCCTGTTTGATTTCCATGAATTTGATAAAAATTGAACCAGCAACTTTCATTCACACATTCGAAAGAGAAGGGCTTTTGAGCGATATATTGAACATAAATCAAATTTTGAAGCATGGAGATATAAATGATCAAACAAGTAAAGATTACGAATCCTCTAGGCCACTTATTTCATCTTACACTAATCGATTCACTGATATTGAGTTCACCAAAGATTATGAATTCAAATTAACAAGTATAAGGGTTTATAACAAATTATACCATATTTTGGACACAATCGAAGAGATGTACTATGATAGTAAAAACAATGAAGAATCGCTTAATTCTGCTGCTGTAGAATTTGTGAATGAGACCGAATTTTACTTGAACAATCATGATCCATTAGGGCTTTCATTCTCAGAATGGCAACTGTTTTGGTCAAAATTCTCCGTGGTTCTAGATGATGGTAAAGACAGTGTTTCAAGTTTTGAACTCATCTCATCAGGAATCATTAGGTTGCTCACTTCTATATTTAGTGTTGATGAATTATCCAGTCCTGGAAGTTTCTGTTTGAATGCATTTATCTCTGTGTTTTACAGAAATACGCCGGAAGGAAACTCGATCATCTCGGTGTTGGTGTCAAAATTACAAGAGGCCTTATCAAGGTCCGAGTCGTTTGAGATTATATCTGCTGGATCTAACACATCTTCTAACAACGGTTTAAGATTTTCTGGCTCTTTTCTTGAAAGTTATCAAACTGCTGAAATGGCTCGCCAAATAAAGATAAAGATCCATTTAGATGACCCTAATAGCGACTCTGGTAGATTTCCATCATCAATGAATGATATGGTGTTGTCAGTTCACGCTATTGCTACATTTTCCTCTGTTAATACATTCTTAGTTCAAAGGCTTGATTTTATGGATGCTTTGACAGGTGCTCGTAGGAGACCTAGTGGAAGCAATCGTGAACTCACAATGGATCCTTTCGATGACATAGATACAGATGATGATGATGATGCCATTGATATCAACCTTCGTAGAGGTTCTTTTAAACATGATAAAGTTAGAAAAGTTGAGTTCTTAATTGACGGTGAAGTTGTCCCCAACCAAACTACGATTTACGGTGCTATTTATAGATCATTACAGACGGAACCAGACGAAATTGTCGAGCCAGCAAAGGTTTGGAATACCATCCATAAAGTCACTTACCGTCTCGTAGAGGGAGAACCAGAAAATGAAATTAATCAGTTACCATTTTATAATGACAGTGCTAACTATAACGAGTTAAAAACATATGATAAAACCACAACAAGCATTTTAAAGTTACTCAAAATCTTATTTGATACTAATCTGTATGTTCGAACTTTGGACCTCGAACCTTTACCTCAAGATCAATTCATGAGTTGGAAACTCTCTGTCAAATTGAACAGACAATTGGAAGAAATCTTGATTGTTGCAAGTGGAACCCTTCCAGGTTGGGCTATCCATATCACGAAGCAATTCCCATTCCTATTTCCCTTGGATACAAGAATATTCTTTTTGCAATCTACTTCTTTTGGATATTCAAGGTTGATTCATCAATGGCAAATTCGTAACAACCAAGCTCAAGAGAACAATGCTTCTAATCACAACTCCCAAAGGCCACAATTGGGTAGACCTGTCAGACGTAAAGTGAAGATCTCCAGAAAATTGATTTTACAGAGTGCTCTCAAAGTTATGAATTCGTATGGAAGTAGTCCTGGTGTTTTGGAAATTGAATATTTCGATGAAGTAGGGTCAGGATTAGGTCCTACCTTGGAATTTTACTCCAGTGTCTCCAAGGAGTTCTCAAGACGTAAATTGAGATTGTGGAGAGACGACAACAGTAACGGTAATGAAGAAGATTTTATCGATTACAGAACAGGACTTTTCCCAGTTCCAATGGATAAATATCAAATTGAAAGTGAAAATGGTAAGAAGATTTTGTATTTATTCTCAATGTTGGGTAAGTTTGTTGCAAGAGCACTTTTAGATTCAAGAATCATTGATTTCAAATTCAATCCATTGTTTCTTAGAATCGTAAAGATCTTGAACACTTCGGATGAAGATTCGATTAACGGATTAAAGAAGATAACCAATTTGAACTGTTTAAGATTAGTAGATGCTGGATTAGCTAACTCCCTCGAGCATTTAATGAAATACGTAGAACTTGCTAAGAATTGCCCAGACCAAGATAAAGAGGCAATCGAAGTTGATAACTGCACATTGAAAGACTTGTCATTAACCTTCACCTTGCCTGGATATCCTAACTACAAGTTGATACCAAATGGAGAAAACACTGGTGTTGATGCCTCTAACGTTAAGGAATATATTAGTAAAGTCATTGAAGCAACACTTTATACAGGTATTGTTCCACAAACCAAGGCATTTATGGACGGATTTTCCAAAGTGTTCCCTGTCAACTCATTGAATGTATTTTCACCGGAAGAATTGGCAGACTTGTTCGGTAGTGCTACAGAAGACTGGTCTTACGAAACGGTATCAGACGCCATTCATGCCAACCATGGATTCAATAAAGAGTCAGATGCCGTCAAGAGTTTAGTAGATATCTTGGTTCATCTCAACGACATTGAAAAGAGATCATTTCTACAATTTCTCACGGGGGCCCCTAAACTACCCATTGGTGGATTCAAGTCGCTCAAACCAGAATTCACGGTGGTGAGAAAGTATCCCGAGGGAGGATTGAAAGACGATGACTATTTACCCAGTGTAATGACATGTGCCAATTATTTGAAATTACCTAATTACTCTACAACCCAAGTTATGAAAACCAAACTTATGCAAGCCGTAAACGAAGGTGCTGGGGCTTTCCTTTTATCTTAGTTTTATAGTTAATCAAATTCGCACTAGCTCCCTCACCATGTCCATTAAACTTGATTCACTTGTATCATCCCTTGTCGAAACAGTTCCTCCAGGAGAATTAAAAGGAGTAAAAGATGATTTATCATCTATCGTAGATTCAGACAGAGTCATCAATTCGGCTTTTGAAAATTACATTAATCAAAAACCTATCGTGGTATCCAAAGCCTACATTGCTTCAACCTACAACAAACATCCTTCTTCTTCAAAATACATAGACTTTATTGGCCGTCAATTATTCAACGTTGATATCGACACACAGAAGGCCATTGACGTTGAAGATTTCGAACCTTCCCAACTGTATCCTTCATATTTTGATGATCTCGTTGACGCATTGGAACTGTACGGACAAGAGCATTATCCTTCAACTTTTGCCTACACCATTATCCCACAAGACAACGTTGTATATGTGTTGATCATTGGCCAAAGACTCAACAACGAGAATTTTTATACTGGTCAATGGAGTTCGATTTACGCCATAAAAAACGGGGAAATTTCAGGAGATATCAAAGTTGATATTCACTATTATGAGGATGGAAATGTTCGGTTGAATTTTGACGATAAAGTGACAGATAAAATCAGTGGCAATGCCAGTAGTATAATTGAATTTATCAATAAGTCTGAAAATCAAGTGACATTGAATATTGTCGATAATTTCAACGAGTTGAATCAGAAATATTTCAAGAATTTAAGAAGACTTTTACCCGTCACCAGAGCTAAAATTCACTGGGGAAATGCAATTGGAAATTACAGATTAGGATCTGATGTAGTTAATAAATAGGTTTTATATTTATTTAAGTTTATATATCATCCAAATTACAAAAAATGCAATTAATATTAACCCAACCGTTCTAGTTAAACTAGCATTACGGTTCATGACACTTCTCAACTCTCCACTTGTGCGTTTCACCAGTACCATTAATCTACCAAAATTATCATTTAACAGATCAAGTAACAGACCTTCTTGTTGAACATTGGTTCGAATATCATCAACAGTATTTCTAAATTGACGTAACGTCAGAGCAAGTTCATCGAACCTTTCGTTATTTTGATTCTCCCGATGTGAGTAGAGATTATCCATGATAATTGAGAATGCGAAGTTGTGTATATTAGAGCTCGTTAACTGATGGGAAATTGTTGATGTTCAGGTACGGTTGGGGAGGTTGGTTGTTCTGGGAGTACTGATAAGCGTTGCCAAATCCACTGCTGGTGGGTTGTTGGGCGAGATAATTGGAATAGCCACCGTACTGAGGATTAGTTGGATGTCCCAGAATTTGGCCTGTTGGTGGGCCAGTAGGCTGACCAGTGGGCTGGTGGGACATGGGCTGGCCTGTTGGTGGCCTAGAGGGGCTCTGGTGGACCTGGCCTATTGACCCCGTGTGGTTCTGATGGGTCGACATCGGATATGGGACTGGGGTGTACTGCGGTTCCACATGGTTTATTCTCAGGTTAATCAGTTTGTCAACTAGCTCATTAAAGTACTTCACTTGGCCATTCAACTGACCGTTCATTGCAAGTAACTCTTCTTTCCTTACGCTGTACTTTTCAATGTAATTAGCCAAAGAAGGTCTCAAAGGTAATATTTCATTATAGAGTCTAGTAACTTCATCTTCACTTATATCAGAGTTCATCGATAAGAGTCCTAGCAATTTATCGACTTTCCTGGTATCTACAGCAAGAAGATGATCCTCTTCTTCCACCTCCTTCTGCAACTGATCAGGTGTTTTATTAATGATGGGAGTCACATAATTCAATGGGAAAATCCCCACTTTTCCACTAGGTAAAGAACCTCTCCACCAATCTCTATACACAGATTCTATGACGGTTATAACATCACCTTTACGGAATGATAATTCATCTGGTTCATATGAGATCAAGTCATATAAAGCTCTGACTTTTGAAACGGTGGCAATCGTTTGGTCTTCGGGTTTGGCCTCTTTGGTCTGTTTAGGTTCAGGTTTGGTTTCAGGTAATGGTTTATCATTAAGATAAGCTTTTTTCACCGCTTGTTCCCTTTCATATTCCTGAAGTGATAGTTTTAAAACCCTTTGAAGATCTTCCTCTTCTTTAGCTTTATCTTCTTTTCTCATTTCTTGCTTTGCAGGTTTGCTAGGGCCAACACCACCAAAACTTTCATCAGCTCCCCCGACAAATTGTCTATAATCTGACATTATGGTGTTGTAAGCGTCATTCATTGGCTTTAAAGATGGATCAGATTTAAACGATTTATTCAATTGACTAATAACTTCAGTGATTTTAAATTTAACTGCTTTATGAAGCTTTTTATCACTCAATTTTTTGATAAGACAATCAAACAAAAAAGATTTGGTGGCGATTTCCTGTTTCATTCGAGATCCACAATTCTCTGAAACGGCTGTAACTAAACTCAAAGTTCTTAATATGACATTTGCATCTTTAGTGTAAAGCTTAGTGGTTAAAATGCGAATGGCTTGCTTAGTGTTATCTTCAGGGCTTGATGATATTTTATCACAAACATCGAGAATGTATTGCCAGTTATCATTGGTTAATGTAGGGTCTGTAGCTTTGGTTATAAGCTGTTCAAGTTCTGATGGACTTGAAGGTTTTGCAAACATGGTATGCGATAAGAGTGATTAGTGCGGATTAGGAACGGAGTGAGGGAGAGTGAGGGAGAATGGTGAGGGAGAAGATGGTGTATGGGTGAAAATGGTGTATGGGGAAAAGTCGTTTAGAGATTTTGGGAGGAGCTGGAGAAAGTTGGGAGCTTTAGTCCATTGTCTGTCAATTCTTTTTGATGTTATGGGGGGTTTAGGATTTTTCGAGTTTTTTTGTTATGTAGAGTAGTATAGTTCAGGTGAGTTTGAAGAGAGAAAGGGAATGTGTGAGATGTGTGAAATTGACAGTTCGGGCTTTTGCTGAAAAACACAATAAATAGATTTAATTATTAATTAATTAATTAATATAAATAAAATATGAACATGATATGTATCATATCAGTAACTATGACAACAACACCATTTATTCACATTCAAGTGCTACTCTAAATTGTGGCTCGCTGCAAAAGGCTGCAAAAAATGCACAGCCAACGGTTATTTTGAGCACAAATTCACTAGTCAGGGCAGAGCCATGGTTTTTTAAAACCTTGTTTTGATGACGATTGTTTATAACACCAGTGTATACAAATCATACCTTTGCAGATATTTTTGCGTAGCCCTATTGTATTACAATAGCAAGTCTATTGTGTGCACAATTGTTGCAGCCGATGGCCTACCGTACTGATTTGCCATTGACCGCAGCAAAACTCCAGCAAGACCACGCTTCCACCTGACTATAGATCTTAGCCGTATACTCATTTATCCCTATACATCAATAGTTCAACTACTAACTAGGTTTTATTCGTCCCACCAAACTAAAGCTTCTCCTCGAGCTGCGTCTTGCATATAACTTTGCAGTCAATTACATAACCTATCAAAAAATATTTACTACATGTCTCAGATTGAAATTTCAGGCCAACAACCTCATTCTTTTAGCATATATCCCTGCTTTTGGAACCCCTGTTCTTCTCCTCTTAGCATAGTTAACACTAACATTATAATAGGGGTTCAAATAGGGGAATGTGTGCCAGAACCGCATCGATTCTACTGTGACGCGAAGAAGCAAAACAATTGATATTTTACTGCTCGACATGTCCACCAGCTTATCACCAACTGCAAAACCTCAAACTCGTCGTAGAGGTTCATCACTTGGAAAGATGAATTTAGGAGATACATCACCTTCTTTAACTACTATGGGAGTTTCAAAAGCTCTGAGAAGAAAATCAATCGACAGAGTTGCTCAGTTGTCTCAGGAATCAACTACCGATGCGCAAATTTTGAAGAAATTGTGGTTAGCTTATAGGGAATTAACTTATAGGCAAACTTGGATTCAACCGTTTCTTGCTTTGGTGGTATCAGTTGCTGCTTATTTTATTTCAAATCCTGAAGGTCAAATTCATCAATTTTTACAAAAATGTATGATTCCCTCTTATAAAATTGAAGGTACTGATCAATACGGTAAAGGTGTTAATGATTTCTATTTTGTGTTTTATTATGCTCTTTTTTTCACTTTTTTTAGAGAATTTTGGATGTGTATTATCTTACATCCATTAGCTGTTAAATTAGGTCTTAAAAAAGAAGCTAAAATCAAAAGACTTATGGAACAAGGTTACTCTATTGTATATTTTTCAATGTCTGCAGGTTTGGGACTTTGGATTATGCATGGATTGCCTTTGTGGTTCTTTGAAACTACTCCAATGTATGAAACTTATCCTCATAAGACTCATGATATTTGGTTCAAAATCTTTTATTTAGGTCAAGCAGCTTACTGGACTCAACAATCTATCATTTTGATCTTGGGAGTTGAAGCAAGAAGAAAAGATTTTGCTGAATTTGTTTTCCATCATATTGTTACTATTGCTTTAATTTGGAATTCTTATAGATTCCATTTCACTTGGATTGGTCTTGAAATTTTTATCACTATGGACATTTCTGATGTTTTCTTGAGTCTTTCAAAGAGTTTTAGTTATTTGGATTCTCCATTGACTGGTCCATTTTTCATTATATTCATATTTGTTTGGATTTATTTTAGACATTTCATCAATTTAAAGATTTTATGGTCTGTTTTAACTGAATTCAAAACTGTGGGTGAATGGGAATTGAACTGGGATACCCAACAATACAAATGTTGGATTTCTCAACCAATTGTCTTCTTTTTGATTTTCGCTTTACAACTCGTCAATTTATTCTGGTTATTCTTAATCTTCAGAATTTTATACAGATATATTTATGGAGGTGTTGCCAAGGATGAAAGAAGTGATGATGAAGATGAAGAGGAAGAAGAAGAAGAGACAGAAACCAAGAAAGACCAGTAAGTAAATAGTAATCTTTAGATACAGTGTATAGCTCCTCGATTAAGGTCGTTTCGTTAGTAGCTTTTAATAATAATTAATTTCATTTACCATGGGTTTTTTTGCAGCCAAATCGCATCGCACGATAATGCGAATTTTTAATGCAATTGAATATCACTGCTCAAGAGCTATTAGATTACCATAGGCATAATTTCGTTGGTAATCCTGAGATACGAGAATATATACTTTCCAATGAAGATCATATAAAACAGTATTTGCTAAGTGAGGAAAGTCCTCTTGAAAATGAAGAAAAACTTGAAAATAAACGTTCGGACAATGAAGTAGATTTGGGTCAGTTGGTAGTGGATGCGGATACTTTTGATGATTGGGAAGAGCAAGAAAATGACACAACAAGACAATATTTAATACAGAAACAAAAGCATAAAGAGCAATTTTTGAAAGAAATTAAACAAAAAGGGTTAAAACTTACTAAATGATATTTACATTCTATTTACAAATTCTTCTTTAGATTCTTTAAAAGCAATGATTTTTTCATGTCTAGATTGAATACCTTCATTAGCAGCTCTTGATAATATTCCCAACATCAAAGATGATACTCTCATTGAATCGTCATTTGAAGGAATAGGATAAGTTAATAAAGAAGGTTCCATATCGGTGTCACATAATCCAATGGTTGGAATTCTCAGTTTAATACATTCATTGATACAATTTTTATTTTCAACTGGATTCATAATAACGATTAAATCTGGTTTAATTAATCCAGTTGAAAATACTTCCTTATTGGTAGGTTTATCTAACATATCAATTTCGAGTCTTCTCTCACCAGGTTGTCTAGTGACTTGAGTAAAATTAGTAATAGTACCAGGTATCCATCTTCTAGAAATATAATAACCATTACTTCTATTAGCAGCTTCTTCTAATGCTCTTTGTTGTTCCCAATTCTTAGAGGTACCAACGTATAAGATCAAACCTCCTTTATTAGCAACTCCTTTAATGACTTTGACTGCTCTTTTCAATGCCACCAAAGTTTCATTTAAATCAATTAAATGGATTCCATCATACTCTCCATATATGAAAGGTTGAGTTGAAGGTCTCCACATAGCTTTTGCATGACCTAAATGACAACCAGCTGCTAAAAGGTGGGAAATTGAAATTTCATTTATGGATCTTGGTTTCTTAATTTCATTCTTTGGTTTATATATATTTGTTAATTTTGATCCCAAATTACCTGATTTTTGAGCATGATTTAAATAACGTAAAAATAATTCTTGAGTAGAATATTCATGATGATCTGGAGTAGGTTTTAAATATGGGAATTGATCTAACAAAGAATTGGATGTTGTACTTGAATTAGCCTTTGATGAAGAATCTTCTGACCCATTTTCTTTACTTCTACCGGGGTCTATAAGGGTTTTTTTAGAAGTTATTTCAGCCCAAGGTCTGTTACTGATTTCTTCAGTAGGCAATTTCATATGAGAAACCATAAATTCTTCAAGTTGTTTATCTAATTCGTTAATTTTATTAAAATCAATATCACGAAGTTGTTTTTGGAGATTTTTTAAACGAGATTTAACCAAAGTGACAGGAGCTTTATTTAACTGGGTGATAAGTTGTTTGGAGTTTTGTCTTAATTCAACAAGTAATTTTGCCTTTGCTTGAGCTTCTTCTTCTCTAGCTAATGCTTCAGCGAATGCTCGTTCTCTCAATTGTCTTTGAGTTATAGCAGACTCTGATTCATGGGATTCGATGGGATTTTCACCAGATTCACCGGTACTTTCATTTGTTCCTTCTACAGGAATCGAACCTACAGTACTATAATGCCTTACGGTGAGTTGCCTTAACAAGGCTCTTGAAGGCCCTTGTAGTTTAAGCATGTTGGTTCTAAGTCAAAAATTTTTCACTTTTTCATTCGCGTGGGTAGGGCACGAAATGGGCCAGATTTCCATTCCTGACTATGTTAGTATATAAAAGTGATAAGCTGTTTGATGATGGGATATCAACTGTTTTAAATAATATAGATCCATTTGATTCTCAAAGTACGGGAGAAATCGTTACTTATAATCGCCAATATTACAACACCACATTTGACATAGACCACCTTACGGTGCGAAACATCAACCTCTTACACCGGCTCAAGTTCACTCACATTGAAACGTTAGCAGATTTAGGGGAAGTGATACAAGAGAGATTTGCACAAGAAAATTTGAAATGTTTAGTTATATATGGATTACTTGATACTTTAGAGGTAACAGGACAACAATTGAATTGGCTACTTTATCTAATGACAAAGATGAGCCATTGTGGAATCAAAGTAATGATTTATGAACAGCATCAACACAATGAAGAAATCTACAATTTGCATGATTCAGATAAAATTCCAATTCAATTCATCTTGAATAAATGGATCAATTAGTATATTCATATTGTTTATTTCTTTTCTTCACCTACTTCTTCTACTTCATCACCTTCATCAGCTTCATCTCCACCTAAACCACTGAGATCTGGCATACCACCAGCACCACCTAATTGACTGGCTAATTTACTGATATCAAAATCTCCTCCAGCACCACCAGCACCTCCCATTTGTTGCATCATAGAGGCGAAATCTAATCCACCAGCACCACCAGCACCGCCCATACCTGGCATACCACCCATTCCACCCATTCCTTCCATACCTGGCATACCACCCATACCTGGCATACCACCACCTCCCATGGCTGGCATTCCTCCCATAAGATCAGCATCATCTTCCTTTTCATCTTGTTCATCTTCATCGACCCATTTATCAAAATCAGTCTTGATGTTTCTGAGCTTAATCTTTTCCTTGGTTATTCTTGGCCAGTATTCTTCTTGTTTATTCTTCTTTCTTAAAACTAAAGAAATATGATTACCAGATTCTAAGTTCTTTTTTGAGTTTTCTGGTTCAATTTCATCAAAAAATTCCAAGTCTAATTGGTATTTTTTATCGCCATCTTGAGCGGCAGCCGAGAATGATAAATTGGTTGGAGTTAAATCTAATTTAACATCTTTAACATCGGCAACTTCAATAGTTAAGAAAACGACATTCTTTTCTGCTTCTTCTGCATTAGACCTTTGAGCCCATTTTACGTTTGGTGCAATTGACATTGTTTGCTTGATTTTAGTATGTGGTCTTTTTATATGGGTGCGTGGACGAAGAGTGCGTCTGCAGTGCGGTGCTAATGCGTTGCGGTTCGAGAAGCTTCGAGATGAGACGTGAGATATGAGTGATGAGAGCCAGTGGAAGACATTGGTGCTGGATGGGTACTGGAACGGGCACTGAGTCTCCGAGACGATGCACATGGGTGCATGGTGATACTGGTGGCTGGGCTGCAGGGGAGGCACTTGCAATCCGGTGGTTCGTCGAGTGGCTGCAAATTCGGTTGGAGCACGTCTCTTCTACAATTGCATCGGCAGCATATCAAAAGAACAGCTTAGATGCTGACTCTTCGGACAGAACATATACTATATTATCAAACCAGCCAACATAGAGAATCTTGTGTTTTCTCTGTTCAAATAAAGGTCGATAAATTCCACTGTATGTGGCCTCGGACCATATGAGTTGGGCCCTGACCCCATGTCCTTAAGTCCGGCTCACCTTACTGACTTCCAAGACTACCCATTGACCACAAATTTCAAATGGTCGACCAAATTTAACTTGCCGAAGTAGTCAACCGGCAGAATCTCCTTTCATCACTCTTCTGCTCGTTCTCGCTCTTGTATCTTCCCCAGACCCTCTCCATGGCAGCCCTGCACCCTAGGCCTGCCGCGCGCAGCCCTAGCAACTCCACATTTGGATCACCAGACAATTAGCGCTTTTGGATTTTCCTTCAATACCATGCTCGAAAAATTACCACTCGAGATTCAAGTTCGTTTATTACAGCTAGATCCTTCAAGTAACTTAAAACTTGTCAATAGTCATTTCTACATCTTATACAATGATTTATTCTATCAAAAAATCATCGACACTTTTGGTGACGATGTAGTAAATGTGATCATAAAAGTGCTCCCGTGGTTGAGAACTTACATTAAAACTCTCGATGCTTTTAGAAAGGATAGCAGAAATATAATTGCCTCGAGGTGTATGATACCTACATGGGTTGACGATTCAATTCCATTGAACACCATATATATAAAAGATTCATGGAAGTACATATATTCGGTGTTGAAGAACAGAAGACTATTCGCAGAATATGGTGATTATAAAATTGATGAACCAACAAACTACGTATACAATCACTTTGTTGAAATCAACAGGACATATTTACTATCATATACTAAATCTGTATGGCTTGCACCTGGGACGTATAATTTGAATATTGGTCTAGTAGTAAAGCATGGGAATGGGCTAGGTACAACTAAATTTGAGATTAAGTATGAAGATGATTCTGGAAAAATGATATATGAAACATTTTATCCACCTACTAATATCAATGAAATCCTACCCAAGAAACAGTTCTGCTTTTTAAGATTGGGAGAATTTACTATCCCACCTCCTAGAAGGAACAAAGATAGTGACAACAAAACGCATCATTCAAGGCTTTATAAGGTTCAATTGACCATGGAAGAGATAGGATTGTACTTGAAGTCGGGTTTTAGAATTTTCTTTATCGACATGTCTCTGCCCACTGTACTTTTTAATGAGTTCGATCTACTTTACTATTCAGTAAGAGAGACAGACTATCGGTATTTCATTAATATTCCATTGAAGAATCTTTACAAAGCCCTTAATCATGTCCAGAACGGGTGTCTGGACGATTTAAGCTATCAAAATGCTTTAAAAGACTACGGTACTGGTGACCCGTATGACATCATCGAAAAGTATGATATCAGCTTCATTAAAGATTCTTTACATAATCAAAAAAGTGCCTTAGGAGGCCATGATTCGCTAACTGATCTCAAAGATCCAGAGGCTATAAGTGATAAACAATTGAAAAGATATGGAGATTTTTATTACAATAAAGCTTTTATAAGACGCTACTTTAAGTTTAATACAGTGTATCAGAAGCGACAATTTGTAAATAGATACGGGGATTTTGAAATTGACTGGAAAAAGGGAGAAAACGAAAACTTCAATTCTACCGCCGCAGTCGATTCATATTCTCATTCAAATAAATCTGAAGTATCCCTTGTGGAACCAGATGAAAATAAAGCATGTAGATATGATTTGCATGGATTAAAGTGGAAAATGCCTACTTTAAGCGAACTATAATTTCCCCCATATAACCAATAAATATCATTCTTTATTTCGCAGCCATTTCTTCGCGCTCTCCAGATTCGAACCCAGTACCCACTTCGCGAGACACCCAAGTGGAAACAGACACCCAAACACAAAATTGATAATGAGTGATCTCTGGCAGGTTACCGTTGAAGAAACTTCAGAGCGAGATGCAGACAATCACAAGGATCAGGAAAGGTCTGATGTTGACAAAGATGTAGAGGAAGAAGAAAATTCAAGCGATTCAAGCGAATCAGATGACGAAAATTACAGTGGTAGTGATAACGAGTCTGAGTCGATTCCTGATTTCAGTAACAGGAGAATCATTTTACAAAGGTTTACCATTTACAATTCCAATTCTACAATGTATATAGTTGGATCAAATGCCAAGGAGAGTTTATTTAGGATATTGGAGATTACCAAAGACCCAAAGGTGGAGACTAATTTAACCATCATTGAAGATAAGAGTTATTTTTATACAAGGAAAGATATGGTTGATTTAATAAATGGGCTTAATGAACTGATTGAGGGAGGAATCCATAAAATTGCTCAAGGGTATGGTCTTCTAGGCTTGATACGATTCACTAGAGGTTATTATTTGTCTTTGATCACCAAGTGTAGTCAAGTAGCATTGATTGGGGGCCATTATATTTACCATATCGACGAGACGAAGTTGGTTCCATTGGACATTAACTATAAACGGCCCGGGAAGTATACAGATGAAGAGAAGCTCTTGTCTATATTCAAATACCTTGATCTTGAAAAGACGTTTTATTTTTCATATGCCTACGATATCACCAACACGCTTCAAACTAACTTTGTCCGTCACAAGAAACTTGCCACACAATGCATGAGGACGGGGAATATGGAGTCAGAAGAATTCGAAAAGAATGAAAGATTTGTGTGGAATAGGCTCTTACTAGATCCTATCTTGAGTAATGAAGATGTGGCAACCTATGAGTGGTTCCAGCCTATAATACACGGGTTTGTAGATCAGGCAAATATATCTATTTATGGGAAAAAGATCTATTTGACCATAATAGCTAGAAGGTCTAGACATTTTGCTGGTGCTAGATTCCTTAAAAGAGGAGTCAATTATGATGGAAATGTGGCCAATGAAATTGAGACAGAGCAGATAGTCACGGATATGCTTGTAACTTCCTTTCACGACCCCAAGTATGGATTTTATAATAATCCCAGATTCACAAGTTTTGTACAACACAGAGGCTCTATACCTTTGTATTGGACTCAAGACTTGAATAGATTACCGAAACCACCGATAGAAATCAACTTATCTGATCCTTTTTATCTGAGTTCAGCCATGCACTTTAACAATCTCTTCCAGAGATATGGTCTGCCTGTAATCATCTTGAATTTGATCAAAACCAAGGAAAAAACCCCCAGAGAACTGAAGTTGAATAAATATTTCATAGATTGTGTGAATTATTTGAATCAGTTCTTACCACTGGATCATAAGCTACAATTCAATTCATTTGATATGTCCAAACATTCCAAGAAGAATCTTGATGTCATTGGCCCTTTACAAGATATAGCGGCCAAGTCAATTCTTCAAACTGGCTTCTTCCAGAATGGGATCGATCTCGAAAGCACCAAATTACAGAAGGGTATAGTGAGAACGAATTGTATCGACTGCTTGGATAGAACCAATGCTGCCCAATTCATCATTTGTAAAGAAGCACTTTCTCATCAACTAGCCAGCCTTGGTATAATATCTAAGCCAACATCATTGGCATACGACTCTGATTTGATTAATATCTTGACGGAAATTTTCCATGATCATGGTGACACTATCGCTATCCAATATGGTGGATCGAACTTGGTCAATACCATGGACTCCTATAGAAGAATTAATCAGTGGTCTTCTCATACTAGAGATATGTTGAACAGTGTCAAAAGAATCTATTCCAATTCATTCATGGATCTGATTAGACAGGAGGCGATCAATTTGTTTTTGGGGAATTACGTCTATGATAATGATAAACCAAAATTATGGGAACTACAAAATGACTTTTATTTACATAACGATATGTCCAACAAAGATATTAGAAAGAAAATCAGTTACATACATTGGTACAATGAGAAGTACTTGTCCAAGGACCGTACTGTGACTTCAGTCCCCAGGAGTTTGCCGGCCATCAAAAGTGATTTCAAACCCTTCATTTATGAGAGGCTAAGACCTTATCCCGACTTCAATGACAACTGGTACAATGAGTGTTACGTCCCGAGGAAATATCAAAGCTTCAGAGATTTGTTCATGATAAACATGAATTCCAATTCTAAATATCCTGAATCCAGTGCTCTGTATATCACTGAAGAGCTTGACCCATCACCTTTCGTCTCCAGAAAGATTAATATCAAGCGTCAAGAAATGGAAATGAACTTGAACATAAAAAAGAAACCTCCAAAAATTCTGGAAGATGAAATCGAGTCCGATTCAGACACCGATTCAGAAGAACAGCCGAGTGAACAGATGTCAAAAGTTGACGCTCTTTCTAGCTACAACTATCTTAACATTACGAACACCAAAAAAATCAAGAATATCCTTACCTCTGGAATGGAAAAATTGGGTTATTCTAGAGCAACTGGGAGGAAGAACAACCACAAATATAACACTTCCAATTCCAATGCCAATGAAAACGATCTGGATACGGATGAGACCATAAGTAAATCTAGTATCCTTACAGTTAGTGACAATGATAGAGATTTGTACACCAGGTATTTCGACTTGCCTACTTATACTCTACAGGAGAATGTGACTGTTAGGCCTATTGAGTCGCCTCAGGTTACTTCGAATAATATAAACATTTATCAAAAATACTGTGGCTCATTTGATAAAAATAATTACAATGACTTCACTTCAGGTCTTAATTCTCGCCTTGCAAGCAGCGATTTGACGAATGCAAGATATTTAGGACTCGATGATTTGATGATTGGCGTTGCGCAAGATGACTACTTTAGATAAATTTTCGTATCATATAGATTATATAGGTCATTTAAGTCATATACAGGATATTTTGATAAATATTAAATTAGTTTTTGAATTGAGAGTCATTAATGAAGAAGTCTTCGAGAGAAAACCCAGTGGACATCCTAGCTATTTCGACAGATGCCGGATCCATTATAACGGAATTGAGTAAATTAGGAATCTGCGTATTATCAACCACCTCTTCACTTTGAAATGATTCTGGAACTGATTCTCGAAGTTCTGCTATACAATTGAACCATTTAGCATCAATTTGACAGATATGAAGTCTTTGGATATGTAGGTTATCTTGAATCAGCTTTTCCTTATCATAAGGGGTTATGTTGAGCCACAAAATATCCGAATTTTCATACACAAGTGATTCAGGAGATCTAAGTAGGTCAAGACTTTCAGACACAATTTCAAGTAGCTCATGTATCTGGTAATTATTATATTGCCAGCTTGTGAGTTTGCTCCCATAGACCAAATTGAAAGAGGTAATTTCTGATAATGTGAACACCATGGCTTTCATTGCTCTCCAGGAAAGATATGATTTTCTAGCTATTGGACCGTTGAAACTCAATACATACTGCCATGCTTTCTTGATATTATCAGATAATACTCTGACGTATCTAGTCTTATCTTCGACTCCCTCATAGAACGCCATAGTATGCGCTAAATGAACTATGGACGTAGCACAGAACATGATGAAAATGAAACATATTCGAGGCAACATGGATCCTACAATAACAGAGAATCTTGAATCAATTTTGGGATCCAGACCAAATAGCGTTGAAACAACGGGAGCGATATCAGCGAACATGATTTGAAACAGCTGTTTGTAAAAGTAAAACAGATGAGTTGTGTCACCTTTTTTATCGAATATAAGATAAAGACTGTAATTCAATTTCAAGAGCAGCAATTTCAAAGATAAACAATCATAAACTTGAATTATATAGCTTGAATCCAAAGACCCTTTAGCAGCTTGCACCAAGGTTTGAAGATCTCCGAATTTTTGATCAATAAGATTGGAAACATCTGTTCTCAATGATATGAATTTTAAAAGATTTACAGGCTTTGTAATATTAGTCAATAAACCAACTATTTCCACCATAAGATTTCGTATGGGTAAAATTCTTTTTATGGTATTGTACAAGCTATTATCATGAGGAATATTGATTTCTTCAAGTCGAACATCAGAGGAAGACAAATTGAAGGGGGATCTACCGAGTAGAGACACTTCTCCGAATTCCATCCATACCAAGAAAAACCATAATTTCCTCCTGTGAGTCTTTGCAAGCCAGGATAAGTCATCATGAATGTATATATCTGGGTCTCGACTCAAGCCACACATAACCCCAGCATTCAAAAGGGCCTCAATTACAGTTTCACACTCCCTGAACCCATCAGCTTCATCTTGAGAGAACGTCTTATATACTTTAGCCATTGTAAATGCCTGGAGCACTTCGATGTCAATGATGTGAGTTATCTGGAACTCTTTTAAACATTCCTTGGCAATACAGGGTAGTTCTAGGTAAATGGGGTACTTCAAAAAGTGATCATAAGCCAGGGTACTGGCTTTAGCTTTATTCAAATGAAGGTAAGTTAAACGTAACATGAAAAGGAGAGAAGCCAATAGAGCAAGATCCAGTTTTTTATCAATGTTCAACTTCACCCTTGGATTATCTGAACCTTCATTTCGTTCTTGAAGAAACCCCGATGAAGATAATTTAGACAGGAAACTATTACGTTCGAAAACCGGGAAAAAAGGATCCAATAAAGCGAACCATACACTGACATATTCAAGAATAATACTTTTAGGAGGAAGAATAAAAGATAACTTCAGGTGCAAATTACCATTTGGTCTAAGGTATCCGTCGTAGAACACTACCGGATCTTGATCACCAAAATATTCATTAATTGACCGTTTAGTAGCAGGAGATGGTTTTACATTATTCACCACTTCAGGTATGAATGTAGTACCGAAAAAAGCCTGAGATTCTTCAGCGTACGACTTGGTGGTGGCATCATCATCATCCATGATAGTTCCAACCCCTTCAGAAAGGTACCTAGTGTATTTTTCACGATGATCAGTTAATCTTTTACCATGCCAAAATGCAGCGTGAACAGGATCTTGTCTAAGTAATGAATGGAACGATATTGGGAAAGTCAAAGAGTGCAGATCTTTGAGTTTAAATGATGAATCATCTTTGGAATTTCGACTAAAAAAATGGGTGGTTTCTTGTGGGTCTATGTCTTCACATCTTATAGGGCTAACGGTTGAATCGATTGTTGAAGTTGATAAAGATGCCACACCAATTGAAGCTTCAAGTTCTCTGACTTTTTCCCGTAGTTGAACGATTTCTCCAGGGGTCAGGCCACCAGGGGTCAGTTGTGGGTCCAGGTTCATGCCACCATCAACGACGTAGTTGGGCCTAGGGCCCTGTTTCGCATATTCATTTTCGAGGGAAGAATAACGACAAAGCGATGCAATACCTCGATCTGTACAGCTATTACATGGATATTTTCTATCACATTTAATTTTTCGTTTGTGACAATTATCACAACTAAGGACAATTCTCTGACGTTTTTTAGATGTCATAAAGATAAGATCCGCACTGAGAGTTTGATGTTTTAGTATCATGACATTACTAGCTAATTCTATCAACTTTGTGTTCCCATTAAACATATCATACTCTATGTGAACAATACATTATCTAAATAACTTGCCGTCAGCCTCTCCTTGAGATCTCCACTGGGCATTGAATGCGCTGCTGTTCTCAAGCTTATATAGCCGTATAGCTTCTCGTATATGTTCAGGTCTTAATGGGGTTTGAATATCTCCTTCGTAAACAAGATCTATGTTCTTGACATCAACATCTTTCCCATTGGCGATGTTTTTCAATACCTGTTTTTTGTGGCGTTTCTTCTCGTCTATAGCCATTATAAGTTTGGCCTTATACTCTCTCTCTTGGACTTCGAATGCCTTGGTGATAATCTCTGAAAGATACAGTTTTGACAACCCGGCCAATATCACTGCCAAATTTTGAGGGATCAGTTGCCCAAGAACTCCATTACAGATTTTTTTAACTCCTGGTTTATTAACGGTGGTTCTTCTGTATGCCTCAAATCTGTCCATTTGATCATCGGTGAAATTTGAAATCATTAATCGTTTTCGATCTTCTTCATTGAGATCTGAATCGGGTTTTCGACTTTTAAGCTTTTTGTATCTAGCTACTAATTCTGGGTCATCAACTTGTTCAAGTTCTGTGTCTGACATTTCCCCAAGGTCTGATTTTTCATCTTCGGAAATCGGTAATACATCGTCTGGCAAATGAGGCTCTTCGCTGTAAAAAACACGACCAACGAGCTCTTCGTCTTCTTCATCTAGTGATACATCACTGTCGGAGATATCTGAAGCTTCTTGTATGGGGGAGTGGGTCTGTTCTGGTTCTGGTGTTGGCATTTGAGATTTTTCAGTGCGAGATTTGGCTTGGTTAGGGTGTGGTGGGGTATTAGACTAATTTGGGGATTTGGGATTCGAGAGAGTAAATGGGGGCTAAATAGGTCATAGAGAAACTTCTGGAGGACTTTTAGAGATTTTAAATGATTTTTAGTGGTTTCTAATCCATCCATTTCTACCGAGGTAAGTGTCCTGCATATAACCACAGGGTATAGGCTGAGGTTAGACGTCTATTGATCTACAATTGCCTTTACAGTACAGTGGCGATGAAATTAATATACAGTTAGGGAAGTAAAGTAAAGTAAAGTTAATCAGAGCCACTGTACAGTTGAGTATAGTACAAATATTACACCACTGTACACCATCATACCCTTTTCTTTATATCTAGAATCTCATCGTACATCTCTTTCCACGCCGGCTCCTCGAGACTAGAAACAAGCATCTTAACCTTATTCCTCAACTCCTTTGGAAGTGATCTCGAATTCACTCCTTCTAAGAGATCATCTAAACCTTCAAGCACCAAATGTTTCAATAATGATCCCAACCTCAAATTAACATTATTATAAGGATGAGGACTTATGTGCAATTGTGGTTGTAATTGGTGAGCTATATGCTGTAATAACCCATCAGTATCAATGAAGTCACTTTCTGGATCACAGTATACGGGATACACAGGCCCATCATAAGACAGTGGTGCTTCCTCTGTTACAGTGAAATAGATTTTCAGGGGATCTAAATTATCCACATAATTAGTAGAGATAGTTTCCATGGTCCCCAGGTACAGAAACACATTATTAGACAAAGAAGAGAACTTATCAATCATCATTGGTAGTATATCGTGTTTCTGGCAATTGGAGTCACAAACTTCAACCATTTGCATATGCACATCCTCAACAATATCAGTGTCACAAGGATATAAATCAGAGTAGATCAAATGATCTAAAACAGCTTGTACCAAATAAAATGGTAAATCATTAGCATGTATAGCTTTATTCAGAAACACCAATGCAACGTGTGGGAAATTCTCGTGCACCACCGCTGATTCACTTCCTGCTATGTAAAGCGCCACCGAATAGTCGTTGGGGAACAACAATTCTGGAGCAAAAGTG
The DNA here is from genome assembly GCA_030563465.1 of Yamadazyma diddensiae. Classification (NCBI taxonomy): domain Eukaryota; kingdom Fungi; phylum Ascomycota; class Pichiomycetes; order Serinales; family Debaryomycetaceae; genus Yamadazyma; species Yamadazyma diddensiae. The sequence continues at coordinate 241,954 of JAJMIX010000017.1, forward strand.
TTGCCACGAGAAGGCTCTAATAAATCGATAAACTTATAAGAGAAGCGGGAATCGTGGCGTTTCATCTCAGCATCCAACTGAATTTGAGCTGCTTGAACCAAGTCTGGAAACGTGAACCCATCGTCACCAAATTTGACGTAAATTGGAATAGAAACCACCGGGACTTTCAAGTCACCAGATCTATACATAAATGCAACCATCAACACTATCATCGTTATGACACTCATCCATATCCTGGTAGCTTGCATGGTGGATATCAAGGCCTTGACCAGCGTTCGCGATTTGACCTCATCTCATCTCATCTCATCTCATCTCATCTCATCATGTCCGTACCTTCAGTGCCAGTTGCACCCGATATGAGTGCTGTTGACCAGGAGCAAAGTTTGGTTCATGATGTATACAACGACATAGCTCCTCATTTTTCACAAACACGGTATAAACCATGGCCCATTGTAGAGAAGTTTTTGAAGGGCCAGCCAAAGTACGCTATAGGATTGGACGTAGGATGCGGGAATGGGAAATACTTGGGAGTTAACCAAGATGTTTATATGATAGGAACTGATAGATCATCTGGGCTTATAGAATGTGCTGCTGGAATTTCGAATGAATATAATTTAGGAATAGCTGATGGGTTACATCTACCTCACGAGAATGGTCGATTCGATTTTGCAATTTCCATTGCCGTGATTCACCATTTTGCAACTCCTGAACGTAGAGTTGAAGCTATAAGACATATTTTAAGTAAGCTTAGAGTAGGGGGACAAGCATTGATTTATTGTTGGGCTCTTGAGCAGGAGACTTCAAGACGGGGGTATAAGGAGGGAGACGACCAGGATATTTTAGTGCCATGGGTTTTGAAGCAGAAGCGAGAAAAGAAAGAGAAGAAGGAGAAGAAGGGAAGGAGGAGAAGGCCCGAAGGGACCAAAGATACAGATTCCAAAGATCCTGAGTCAGTGACCAAGGAGAAAGAAGCTGACAAGGAAGACGACAAGGCAGGGGTTCAGGAACAAAAAGAGCCAGAAGATCCCGTAAAATTTAGATACTATCATTTATACAAAAAAGGAGAGCTTTCAAGTAACGCACAGGAAGCCGGAGGTAAAATCATTGAAGAAGGATATGAAAAGGATAATTGGTGGGTTATCGTTGAAAGAGTATAATTTATAGCTAATACTACATTTTGCAGCCATGAGTGTGCACGACCTGCTCATAAAAAATCAAATCGCAAAAACCAGATTTTTCATGCTATCACCAAGACAGAAAAAAGATAAGGTTATACGATCAACAGATCTCGATGCTTTGAGTTGTAGACTCAATTGTAATGAAAAAGGTTATTTCATACCACCAGATCCCCATATCGAAAAATTAGTTGCTTCATATTCAAAATATCTCCAATTTTGTCAAGGTTACACTAACCTTTCAGCCGTCAGAACTTTTCGTCTGGCATTTTCTGAAAGGAAATTCCCCTTAATTAATAGAGGAACGTATATTCGTACACAACTGATTTCTCTAATACTAGACCAGTTTGTAGAAAAGTATGGGAAATGCCAGATCATTTCTATGGGTGGGGGAAGTGACACTAGATGTTTTAAGTACTTGGCCAAGAATGTTAAATATGTGGAAATCGACTATCCCGAAACCACCCGAATAAAGAAGTTGACCATATTAAACAACGAGGAGCTTAAAGCGATAGTGGGCACCGATGAGAAGGGTGACGTTGAAAATAAGGAACAATTTGCAGCCATGGATGCAGATTTACATACGGAAAATTACCATTTGATGGGGTTTGATTTGCGTGATTTAAAGATGGGGTGTGGTGTTTTCAACTATATTGACACGACCATCCCAACATTAGTGTTGAGTGAATGTGTCTTATGTTATTGTGAACCTATTGAGAATGAACGAATAATAAGTACATGGATCGAACTTTTCCAACAAAATTTGATGCTGATTCTAGTTTATGAACCTATTTCATTGAATGATGGATTTGGAACGCAAATGTCGGAAAATCTTCTGAAAAGGGGTATAAATTTGCTTACTTTCAACGAATTTCCCACCTTAGACTCCAAAAAACAGTTTTTGACCAAGCTCGGAATGGTCAATGTTAAAACCACTAATATAAGTGGTATAGGTGGATACGATTCAGAAGATTCATGGTTTGGGCAAACGGAGAACAGTCGTGTTAATAGTCTAGAGCTAATTGACGAGGTCGAAGAGATAAAGTTATTACTTCTGCATTATTGTTTGTTTTACGGAGAAAATGGTAAAGGAGATCAATTTAAAGAAATTGAAAAGTTATTCTGGAAGATATAAGTTCATAGTTCTCAAATATATTTAATCACAAAAAGAAGCCAGTCTTCAATAATATAAAATCAATAAGAATATCTAAAAAATGGATTTTGTTTGTCGGTCAAATCAAGGAACTCGACATTTTCAATTTTTTCTGGTGGAGGTCTCTTATCACGGAGTTTATTTTCGGTGGCATATGCTCCCCAGATACCTAATAATAGAAGAACTTGGAGAATACAACATGCAGCAATTGTCTTTTTAGCAGTTTGATATTCTGGTGCTTCTTCATCTTTGAATACGACACTCCCAACCAAGTTACCTACACAGTAGCCGATCAATACAATGACGTTGGTGGTATACTTTTTTGTGGTTCCCAAAACATTTGTGGCCACACAAGATAATACGGCAATGAATGAAACTGGTGTAACAGGATGCATAACGTAACCAACGAATTGTACCTTGTTATTTTTGGAGAGAGCTAACATACATAAGGCAGTTGATGAAATGACTTGACCAACAGTGGCCCATAAGAATCTGGAATTGTAAAATATGTTTCCTGAAGAAATAAGGATACATCCACCAAGTTCAACTGCACCGGTTGCCATTTGTAAAAGTAAACTTTGATCGGTATCGTAATGTAATTGTTCGTGTAAAAGAATACTACCAAAATTTGTGATACCACCATTTGGAACATTTCCAATTAAAACAAATACAAAGAACAACCAAGTCTTGTAATCGGTAAATGCTTCAGCAAGCTGGTCCTTCTTGTAGTGTTTGTTACCGAAACCCTGTTGATTACGACGGTTCCTGTGAACAATCAATGCTTTATCTTCATCCGTTAAAAACCAAGCTTTAGCAGGTGAATCAGGCAAATGAAATAGAAGAAGGAATCCAAGGGCTAAAGTTAGCACACCGGTGATAATAAATACCAATTTCCATGGTTCAATGGATAAACTGTCTCTATGAACAGAGAGTCCATATGCAATCCCTGATCCGAAAATGTATCCCATACCATTAAAAGCGAACCAAATAGTAATTCTTAAAAACGTTTGGTCTGCGGTGTACCATTGGGAAGTAATGAAAGTAAAAGCTGGAGTCACAGAACTTTCTAAGGCACCTAGGATAGTTCTTAAGGTAACGAACCCAGCAAAATTATGTGGTACAGAGTGTAAGCAAAGAACTACACCCCAAACAATAATGAAAGTTGATACAGTCTTTGCAACTGGGAACCTTTGAAGCAAATAAGAAGCAGGTAATTCAAACACCAAATATCCCAAATAAAAGGCAGATCCAGTCCATGAGTACTCTTGGCCAACCATATTTAATTCTTCTCTCAATCCAAGAATGGATGCAAAAGAATTCGAAAGTTTGTCCATAAACTGGAAAGTATATAATAAACACATCACTGGAAGTAAGAAAGCATCGATCTTACGAACAAGTCTTCTCTCTCTTGCTGGAGTCAACTCGAGATTTTCGTCAGCTAAACCAAGTTGCAAAATTTCATCACCATCCTGTCTACTGAATGTCTTACCTTTAAATGTAACTTGTTGCTCCAAACTTTCTACAGATTCGATATCAATGGGAACAGATTTCCTTCCTTTTGAGTCGTTTTCCGCCATAATTGATTTATTCAGATCGTTAACCTGCTTTTATATATAATGCTACAGGGGAAATTGTTAGGTTTCAGCTATATAAGGTTTGAGTGTATGCAGGACCCTATCAGTAAACCTTTGTGCAAACCTCGGAGTGTATCATAAGGAACTCCACCCGCCATCAACAACCCACCTCGATAAAATAAATTACTTGTAGCAGTGTTTTAAGATCCACTTTTTATGTAAGTACATAGGTCAAGAATTGTATCCATTATATCATGATCTTGTAGTAGATCTGCCGACAAAAGTTGAAATTCTTGGTGAAATAGGCTTCACAAGACTATACAGAAGCCAAAAGTCTCAAAAAAATCCATTTGATATCTGTAATAAATCAAAGTTGATAAGGCTTGACTGATAAAGAATCATTTCCAATTTGAGCCTGATTTTCTCTTGGCCCTCATGTAATTACACGTTTCTTGCAGCCCTGCTGTCAAAATGACAGGTGAGGATCATGATCGGCATTGCAGCCAATAATACCGAGGTGTTTAAGCAGGTTTATTGGCCCAAACTTTGCTTCGTAGATTGTTCGATCAACGATAGGAGTCGCCTCATTGATAGGGTTCTCTTATATCTTAATAGTTTTTTATTCAAGAAAACTATTGCATATACGAACTTTTCACCTCAGGCTCACAAAAGCTCTCAAATTAGGACGGGAATGATTGAGTTAATAATTGAGTTTATGTAAAGTTTAGAGCAATGATCTCGGCCCAACTGACAATTTCTTCTCGGTCAGCACATTAGCATATTCAGTAATGAAGACCGTTTGAATTTTTTCCATAGTAATCATTCGACGACTGAACTTTGGTGATCTGTTGTAAAATCCTTGAGGTAGTAACCAAAAATATCGAGATGGTTTTCATAAGATTTTCAGTAAGTTTTCTTTTTGTTATTCTCTACTGTTAGGACGAGACAGCAATACACATTCGACAACTAAATATTTGTTCTTTCTTGTTAGATGATATGCTCCCTCTAGGAATGCAAAAAGCAACGTAAAAACCTCCATGGTTTCATCATATTCCGGCATGAATGAAAAATTCCTTGTCTATGCCATCCATTATCCACTATAACACTAGAACCTTATGGTGAAATACGTTGTTTGTTTAATAGACCTTGACCTCATGTAAAATATCAGTCAAGAGAAAATGATGGAATTCATAGGTAGTTATGGGGAAGACGATGGGACTTTGCCTTTGCCCCATCGGAGATGATGATGACAGTTTCTTTGTCTTTAGAAGAGGCTTTGGGTGGTCAGTATTGTTGCTTTAATCAGGATCCAACGATACGGTTTCAAGAGGTTAAGGATAGGCCATCTACAGGCAACAACTAACAGTTTCTGAGACGGAATAGTGGCCGTGATGAAAATAGCTATCAAACTGATCATGGCTGTAAAATATGTCCACACCTCTCTCCACCTGCAAGAATAATTGCAAATTTCTTCGTCTTCTTGTATTAAAGCGAACTGAAATGCTTAATAAAATTCACAATTATATTCACTAAGATATACGCTATATTATCACTAAAGAAACCAGTCTTTATAAGAGAACTAAAATTCAACAAGAGTATCTGAAGAAAGGATTTTGTTTATCAGTCAAATCAAGAAACTCAATATTTTCAATCTTTTCTGGCATAGGCTTTTTATCACGGATTCTGTTTTCAATTTTGTAAACACTCCAAACTGTTAACAAAAGGCCAAACTGGATTAAAGAACAACTGACAATCGTTTTCTTTGCAGTTTGGTATTCAGGTGCCTCTTCATGTTTGAAAACAACACTTCCTAATAAATTACCTACGCAATATGCAACCAAAATAACAACATTGGTAGTATATTTTTTAGTGGTACCTAATACATTAGAGGCAACACAAGACAACATAACGATGAAAGAAAATGGGGATAAGAAATTCAACATGAATCCAGCAAGTTGTGCCCGTGGATTATGTGAAAGTGTCAAGAGCCCCATACCAACGTCAGATAAAGAATGTCCTACTACGGCCCATACGAACCTAGAATTATATAAATGGTTACCACAACCGATAATGATACAACCAAAAAATTCAACGGCACCACATCCCAATTGAAGAAGCAATGTGTCACCAGCAGAATAATGCATTTGCTCATGTAAGAGAATACTACCAAAGTTAGTCAATCCACCATTTGGGATATTTCCAATTAGGACAAAAGTAAAGAACAACCAAGTCTTGTAATCAGTCAATGCTTCGATTAATTGGTCCTTTTTATAAGTTTTATTACCAAAACCTTGCTGATTACGACGGGTTCTATGAATAACCAATAATTTCTCTTCTTCTGTCAAAAACCATGCTTTAGCAGGAGAATCAGGTAAATGAAAGAAAAGACCGAAACCAAGAACTGCAGTCAAGACACCTGTAATGACGAAAACTAATTTCCATGCCTCAAGTGACAAGTTTTCTTGATGAGTGAAAAGTCCATGAGCGATACCTGATCCTAACATGAAACCTATACCATTACAAGCGACCCAGATAGTAATTCTTAAGAAAGTTTGATCTGCGGTATACCATTGAGAAGTCACAAAGGTGAAAGCTGGAGTCACTGAACTTTCTAAAGCACCCAAAATGGTTCTTAAAGTAACAAACCCGGCAAAGTTGTGTGGTACAGAGTGTAAGCAGAGGACAATCCCCCACAAGATAATGAACACTGAAGCAGTTTTGGCAACAGGAAATTTTTGCAATGTGTAAGAAATTGGTAATTCAAATACCAAATAACCTAAGTAGAAAGCAGAACCAGTCCAAGCATATTGTTGACCAACCATATTTAATTCTTCTCTAATACCAAGAATCGAAGCATAGGAATTGGAAAGTTTATCCATAAATTGAAATGCATATAATAATCCCATAGCAGGCATTAAAAAAGTATCGATCTTACGAACGAGCCTTCTTTCTCTCTCGGGTGTTAATTCAATATTTTCGTCGTTCAAGTCAAGTTGCAAAATTTCATCTCCATCTTGCTTACCAAACTTCTTTCCCTTGAAAACAATCTGTTGATCCAGCTCCAAAGACTGGACGTCAACTTCGGGAGATTTTTTTTCTGCCAATAAATCTTCAGACATATTGATCTGTAATATTTTATTATTTCTACAAGGTGGTCAGAATTCATTCTATTTATCCTTTTACGATTGAGCAGGTTATTTTAACTTCTATAGTACTATACCATTAGGGGCTATATACAGGATGTCGTTATGAGTTTTTACCTTATCAATAGAAAATTCTGCTGACTAAAATTTTTAGACATCCATTGACAAGTTTTTTTTTTTTTTGTGTAAACAGTTACAATTGGTAATTCAAATGTCAGAGGGTTCCTTAAGCGGTCTTAAGAGCCTTTTTCTTTCCTCTGTCTCTCTTATTCTTTATGTAGAAGCTCACGATAAAGGGGTTATTTTGTCCTGTATATAGATTTTTTTAATTCTTTTCGAGAGATTATCTCGTGTACGCCAGCTGCAACCGTTCGATTGTTTGTACGTCGTGGCACAACGCAGTGCTTATCGGCACGTTACATGGATCTCAATTTTACATCCGGTGGATTAATTATCGAGAAATAGTGGTTCAAAAAATTGAGTTTGTCCCAGCTGTCAAGATATCGTTCCTTGGCACGAATTTGACAGCGACAGGATACCTGAGTTCATACTCCCAGAGTTATACTTAAGTTGTAACTAGAAATTCGATTCTGCTGTAGACTATCTTGACTGTTATCGTCCATTGATCTCTCAAAGGTATCTTCCCGAATAGGAAAAGATAAGGCCCAAAAATCTAATAATTCCGCCCGCTTGCCTTTCAGGGCAAAACCGGAGTTATTAATCGTGCAGGTATATCAATCGTATATGACGAATAATGATGTAGTCCTTAACTAAGTGTTGGATTTTTGGTTCGAGTTTCCGACAGATAAGGAGGGGAGACGTCGCCTATCTCCCCGGAAGACTGCAGACTAAGTTGATGAACTCGTAATAAGATTGCCCCACTAACGATATTAGTGATTATAGAGGCTTATGAACAGTAAATTTCGGGAATTGAAGGTTATTTAAGGGTATGCAGTTTTCTTTTCTCTCAGATCTTCGGGCTACGGTAACAGTTGCAAAATCACTGATACGGTAACCGAACGGCTAAGACTTTTTTAGTCAAAACTTGGTCAAACCAGATAAGAGTTATCAAGGGGACATGTTGTTGAAAGAATTTCCGTTTCTTTTATTTCTTTTGAGTGTTTTCTTCACCTACTTCTAACGCTGATACCTCTAGTGGATTTCTCCATTTCTATTTACGAATAATGCATAAGACAAACTACATGTTACTGAATGAGGGAAGAGCTGTAGTAGTGTCCTTTAGTAAAGTATTCGAATATTGCTACCAAAATCCCAAGCTTCTCTGATTTCTTCAATGTTGGCGTTGCAATAATAGAATAAAGATATTGAAGCTCTCTAGTATTTCTATTGTCATGGTACTTTCCTCATAAATAATGAATTACTATGAGATAAAACATTAAAACTACGCTCCTCAATGGCTTGGGATTCATTACATGTATCATACTATGTATATTATAAATAAAAGAAGACACTTTGGAAGTATTAAGATGGTATGTTTTCAAAGTTCTGTTTCCGGTTCACGCACTACACCCGAGATAGAAATTTACACCAATAAAGCGCTATCAAGACAAATTTGACAAGTTTCCCACTGATTTTGATCACTTACTTTCTTGGTTATACTACTATGTGTGTAACTAATGAAGAAGATGAAAACCCAGAAATTTTATTACGGTTTTAACAACATAAGTCACACCCAACTAATTTAGTCATCAAAGTCCGATATAGTGTAACGGCTAGCACGGTTGCCTTTCACGCAGCAAACCCGGGTTCGACTCCCGGTGTCGGAATTTCTTTTTGTCCTCTGGCAATTTTTTTTGATGGATGGAGAATCATCCCAAAAATAGATACTAAAAAGAAATACAAGGAACGATATATACATGTTAAAATATTTACACTAATTTTTGAAACCCAAGTGGAACCTCACTACCTTTTGGTAAGAAGCCTATAAACTTATATATTTTACCCATAGATTTATCATCTTTATCAGTCAAACGTTTATAAGCATTGTAGATTTTCTCTTGTATTTTTTCATCATTATTTTTCATTAGAAGCTGTTGGATTCTATGACCAATTCCTAACTCATGTAAGAAGTCACCTTGATCGACAGGATCTAATACCATGACTGAATCCTGGGCAAGTAATTTGATATTATCAAAGTCAACATTTATAGATAAATCAACTTCTCCCGGTTTGTAAAATGGGGAAACAAATTTATGTTTATATATGCCTCTCAAGGAATTATCAGGTATTTCGTTCACAACTCCATAATCCACTATGAGTACAGCACCTAGTTTCTTTTCGTTATTTACAAGACTCCCCATTTTTTTGACGAAAAATTCAGCATCAGGACAGATTTCAATCCTGGTATCCACTGGGAGATCTTTGAATCTATTTATAAGGGTTGGAATCAGAGATGAAGGTGTTTCTTTGGTAGAAAGTGTTAAATGAAATTCCGTATCTTCGGGAAGATTCAATTCTTTTGCATCACCACCTACCAATGGAGTATGTTCGACCAAAAGCTCTCTCCACCCTTCTTCAGTTCTTTGAAATGATTTAATAGGCAAAGCATCGAAGAACTCATGAGCAATTATGTAATTCGGTACCAGCTCATTGTTATTAATTTCACTTTCATTTTCAATCCAACGGATCTTATTTCCCCAAATAGTTGTTGAAGAATCGAAATGGTCCAGAGAAACGTATTCATTGGTACCACATAACTTTGAATGTTGTTCTCGTCTCAATACACGTGAAGTTTCTATAAGTTCCACTTCGATATCGATGTCAAATTTGTTCAATTTGTTAAAACTTGTCAAGACATCGTGCATTAATGTACCTTTACCAGGGCCAAATTCGATAAATTTAATTGTCCTGGGCCTATTCTGGGTTAACCATATTTGAAACATGTAGATTCCAATCATTTCACCGAAAACTGAAGAAATTTCGGGCGAAGTAATGAAATCTCCAGTCGCAGTGTCAAGTGGATCTCTTGTTGTATAATAACCAAATTGTGGATGTGTCAAACATTGACGCATGAAAGCAGATAATGACAAGGGACCAGTAGTCTTGATAGTTTCTTCAAGCAAATTACTCAAATTATCAACTCTGGGCTTTGTTTTCGTAGCCATGGGGAAACTGGGCATTTTACCAAGATTTTCTCTTATATTGGAAGTACCTTTAATATCATTTTCCAATTTAGCGATATGATCTCTTATATACTGAGCTGCTTCATCATATTCTTTTTCGGTGAATTTACCATATATTAAACCGTTAGAGTCTTTTGGAGGTTTGTTGAACCTACGGACTGACCTTGAAAAAAACCTGGAGAACCTTAGCATGAAAAATAATTCAAATCGATCGCATCGCACAAAATATTACTATAGACTATAAAAACCATATATGAAGTATATAACTAGCGTTGATTCTTCGGTTCAAGCCCTATACAGCTAACATTGTATAACCTACAAATGTCAATTGTTTAAAAATTGAACCGAAAAATGGAATTATAAATTCCGTACAACGTCACGCTTGAATGGCTACCAAAGAACTTGAAACAGGCTCTTTGATAGCCATTAGAGATTTTTCTGGGATAACCGAGCTTGAAGTAGAATTCAGAGAGCTCAGTTCTTCTTGAACTTCAATACTGGAAAAATTCCAATTGAATTTGGTAACATTGATGTTTTTAGGAGGTCTAATCATTGCATCCATCAAAATGAACTCATTTAACCCATTCAAAACGTCAATATCTTCTTTCTTATTGATGTCAATATTATTAACGAGCTCATCGTGATTGACTGCAAAAGTATTGGCGATTTTGAACCCTAATTTATTGTAGAAATTCCGATTAATGATATTTGAACTCTCCAAATAACACCATGAATCCAAAGCAAAAGTATCAAGACAATAATTGACCAATAATTTTCCTAAAGATTTCCCACTCATTGAAGGTAAAACTCCTACATCACTCAAATACCAAACAGAAGTGAAATTATTCTTAAAACTTAAACTCAAATTCAAATTAATCAAAATTGAATCTCTAATATTGTTTAAAAATGGTAATTTTTCCTTCAATGATTTTTGGCGACATTTGTTCAAATAAGCCAAATAACTAAATTTCATAAATGAGTAATGTAAAGAAATTTTATGATCCCCTTGATGATTACACTTCAAATTAGGATCATAATAATTCAAACAAAGACTATTATCAAATTTCATATTATTCCAACAAGCAGCCGCCAAAAATGGGTAATTCGTACTACCAATATTTGATAATTCAAATTGCACATCTTTAACTGCTACAATAACCCCTCCATAAGCAAAATATTCCAACACAGAATACTCAAAAAATGACAAAAAGAGTTCGTTCTTTTGCCGAATAGATCTCTTCTCGGTCTCCTCATCGTAATCAATTTTTGTGTTCAAAATATAATTAACAAACGGATCTCTGTTGAAAGCCAATTGAAGAGTTTTAGCGACCCGTTTATAATCTTTACGGTAAACTCTTTCAATACTAATTTGTAAATTACCTATAGTATGTCTCAGAGGATTTAACTGAGACAAGGACAGTCGTGGTTCTTTCTTAGTTCTTGATTCAAAATCTTCTGTAAACATATTGCATAATAATTGTGATGATAAAAAGCCAGGGGGAAAAATAAATATTATCGCACAGATAAGGTCCCTTATATTTGAAATTGGCGCTCTGGCACGATATATAGGGTCGTGGAACGGGGAAACAAGAAGCGGCTGGAGTGGTCTAGAATTGGTAAATCAGGCAATATATAGAGTTTTTAGAGTTTATTTAAAAACTGATATAAGTAGTTAGGTCTAGTTATTAATAGTTGATTAATCATAGTTTGTTATCCATAGTTTGAAAGTGTCACGCTTGTACTTTGTTTTTTACTCTGCTCATTTTAAGTCAAGGTAGTTCCCCATCGCAAGGGTTCCCTATGCATGGCCGTAGGAGATTAATATTATCGCAAAGTAATACATACCATGCCAATATCGCTACAATATAATTGTATAAACTATGTAAAACTATCTACAACATTTATCCCACCAAAACTCAATACCACATCGTCACCACCTCTAATGACCACTCCCGTACCGTGGCCTCGCCTCACTCCCTCACCGGAACCGCGAATACTCCATTTTTTTCAACACTTTATCACTAGCAAACCATGGGTAATTCACCTTCAAAAGATGGAGCACCCTTATCAAGAACAACTTCGTCAGCATCATTAAGATCAAATAAATCTTCTCGATCAACCAGATCTTTACGTAAACAAAAAAATGATTCTTCATCAAGTTTATCAAAATTGGGGTCATCCACCAACAATTCTTCATCTCAACCGAAATCCCTTTCCCGAAAGAACCTGGACCTTTATGGGGATTCTCAAGGTCAAAAGGAGAAACCTTTTGTTCCTGGTGAAGGAGATAAAGAATTAGATGATGGGATACCGAATCAATTTAATAATTTAAATTTAAGCAATAATAATAACTTGCCGCCTTCAATGATGCAAATTGAACCTAAACAACCGATTTTGATTAGAAGAAACACAAATGGATCAGCTTCTGGTGATGTGAGTGGTTTAAATACAGTGTTTTCAGGATGAATAGCGCACCTTTGTCATTAGGATGTCGTAGTACTC